>ABLG01000164.1:0-167093 GCA_000172435.1 Meloidogyne hapla | reverse complement strand
TTTGTGGGGGGGGGGGGGGGGGGGGGATTTTGTTCATTTTCTGTCTCCAAGGGTTGCTCGGAAGGCTTGGGAAGAATTTTCTGATTTCCGACGTTTTTTCTCCCGAGTTCCTAAATTTTACGAACATTTCCGATTTCCGACAATTGATAAATAAAAATTGGGATTTCTAAATCTCTGTACCTTGGAAATTATCATTTCCTTAATTGTTAGGAATATAGAATTTTTTATTTTGAATTCTCTTATTTTTTTTTTATTTATTTTTTTTTTCAATCTTTCGGAATTTTATATTAATCTTTTTAGATTTTAAAATTTTTTAAGCAAAATTTTAACATGGCATTCCATAGCTTTTGATCCCTTACTATTTTTATTTTTGTACTTTTTATTTTTTTTAAATAATTAGAGTGGGCGTCTCTTTCTAATCGATTCTTGTTATTTTAAAAATATTTTAAAACATTTTTAAAAAAATTTTTGGGATAAAAAGAGATTAATAAAACAGTTGTTTAAAATAAATTTACAACTGTTCTCTCTTTAATAAAAACTTGTTTGGAAGGAAAAAAAATTTGGGGAGAGAAAAAAGATTTTTTTTTTGTTTTTTCATGGAAATGAAGAGAAATTTTTTTTATTATTTTACTTTTAACAAATTGGCAATTTAAAAGTTAAGTAACTTGTGATGATTTTTTAAGAATAATGAGGGAATGATTTTTAATGAATTTTTAATTCTATCATAAGATTTTCTTTTTTATTTTTTAGCTTAAATTAGGTTTTAATCAATTTCAAACTAGAGTAGACTTGACACTAGACAAAAGCTATGTTTTATTATTTTTAGCTAAAATTAATTCCGTCACTAATTCTTGTTCCTTCTATTTTTCCTTCTATTTTCTGCTTTTCCCGCCTTCCGCTTTTCTGCTTCTGTTTTTTGTTTTCTTCTGTTTTTGTCCTTCTGTTTTCTTCTTCAGTTTTCTGCTTAATTTTCCTTCTTGGATTTTCTTTTCAGTTTAATTTTCCGATTTATTCTATCTATTTTTCTAATTATAAGATTGTCTTAAAAAATTTATTTGAGACTTTTAATTAAATTTTTTCTGTTAAAAATTGGTTCCCAAAAATCACGATTTCCTTAACTTCCTGAATTAATTAAAAATTATTTAATTCTTAAATGAACATATATAATGAATGATTTAATGCATTAAACAAAGCACATTAGTAAATTAGAGAGACAAAACCGCTAAAATTGTTTAAAAGGTGTGGAATTTGTTTATTTGTAAATTGATGAACGAATGGGTGAATGAATTTTATTTTTATTTTCTTTTTTGGTAAACCCCTACAAAATATTCAATACTTTATTTAATTACTTCATTTTATTTTTACTTATTTTTTTTTTTATTTTTATTCTTAATTTTCCCAATGTTTTTTTTTAACTATTTTTAATAAACTATTTTTGCATGCCCTTAGGGGTTAGCTTGATTTTATCAAATCAAGTCTGTTTATATTTTCTATCAATGATTATAGGCCTAAGTTAAAGTCGCACCCGAAAAGTCGCGCCACACAATTTTTTCTCAAATTTTAATTTAAAAAAAGTTTTTCTTAAATTTTAATCATTTCTTCCTTTTTCTTTTTAATTTTTCATTGATTTTTGCTTTGAAAAATTTTTTTCTTTTATTTGTTGCCTAATGAGTCAATATTTAAAATAAAAAAAACTGACCAACATTAATTTTCTTTTCTGTTAACAACCATTAAAAGAAGAAGAAAATTGTTTATAAAAAAGAAAGTGTAGTTTACACTTTTAAATATATAGTGATTTATTTTTGACTATTTTTCTGATTTTTCTATTTGCGTGCTTTTTTTTCTCTTTCCCTCCCTTATTTTATTTTAACGTTAAATTGTTTAGAGGAAAGACTTGACAGAAACCAAAATAGTTTGTAGAAGGGTTTTTAGGCAAAAATTGGTTTAGTCGAGAAAGTAAATAAAAAAATTTTATGTGAAGAAGAAGAAAGTGGATCAATTATTCTTACTAGTAGTACATCTGTGGATTATCCTAAGCTGAAAAAATTTTTTTAATTCTAAAATTTGTCTTTCTTGTAAACGCGAATGTCCTTTTCGATATATCTTTTAGATTGAAACCAAAACTCCAATTAATTTATGTAGGCTAGAGATCTCGGTTTTTGTATCAGGCTCAGACATTTTTATCTTCCTAATACTGGCCTCCCATGATCCGATCCAGGTCAACAGATTGAAAATTATTCCAGACCCAGTCGAGAAATTTTAAGATTTCCCATTTTGACTGTCACGTTCTACAAATTTCTCTTCACAAAATTCCAATTTTATATGCTCAAAATCTCTTTAAATCACTGCAAATTCCTCTCCTTAATATTAACTAATCCTTTCATTCCTTTTCTCTACATGCTATTTTTCCCGTTAGAACCAGCCGTTCGTTCATGCTCCAATCGCCATTTGTTTTAGCTAAAAATGCTTGTTATTTTATATTTATTTTTAGTTTTTGTTTATTTTCCTCCAAAATTGATCATTAAAAAGCTTATTTACTGCCTAAAGCAATTTTTTAAATTTATTATTTTTTTTTCTTAATTACGATTATCTTTATCTCGTAAATCTTTGGGTGTATCTTTATACAAATATTGCCTTATTTATAAAAATTATTTTTCTGATCCGAATACCTAGATCCGACTAAATTATACCTAAAGCTATGTTTTCCTATACTGCCACATCCTATGTCCTCTCAACCCTTATAAATTTTTACGTGACCTTTTCCTCATTTCCGTCCCCTCACACTAATGAAGCCCCATGATTGAAATATGCCGGGATTTGTGACCGTGATCTAATAAGAAACAGTAGATTAGATCAATTTTGCGTTCTTTATTAGTTAAGGATTGAGTTTTTATGATTAAATATAAACCACTTTTTTATTAGTATTTAATAATTTTTGCTTTTTTTTTTTTAAATTATGAATCATCAATTTTTAAAGATCCAATTGGGTGGAAAAAACCTAAAAAAAAGAGAAAAATTGACAGATTAAAAACAACAAACAAAAAGAACAACTGTTTGAAAATTTATTTTTAAAAATCCTTTAATGGCTAGTGCTTGTATGCCTTCCGTACCTAGAGCACGGTTGAGTACCTCTGTTGAACCTACTGGAACTAGGTTATTTTTTTGGATTAGCTGAAAGGGATTTCTAATGGATTTTTTTACAAATCTTTTAATTTATAAACTCTCCATTTTGTAGACTCTCAATTTATTTACCCTCTATTTTATAGACACTCAATTTAGTAGACTTCCTTGTTTTATTTCGATATTTAAAGACCTCTATTTTATAGACCCTCAATTTAATAGACTTCCTTATTTTATTTCTATATTTTAAGACCTCTATTTTGTAGACACTTTTTTATAAACATCTCTATTTTGTGAACGATTCTTATATCTGTCCTGAAGGTGTCTACTAAATAGAGGTTTCACTATAAAATTAATTTTGTTAAATTTCCAGTTGGAACTCTGTCCGTTGGGCTAGACCTAGCGGAGTTGGTGGCTACAGAACAAGCCGATTAGCCAGTGCTTTTGAAACTGTCAGTCCTCCAACTTCCTCTGTTCGCCCTACTTCTGCAGCTTCTAGCACTTCAAGTAGAGCTGGTGGTAGTAGTCGAGTTTGTTCACCGCAAAGTGGTTATGGAACTCTTCCTTCTAAGCTGTTGAGGGCACCGGAACGGTGAATAATTTATTTTTTTGTATTTTAAGCTTTTTTTACTTTATGGGAGGGACACTTTCGAGTGTGGTAGCATCCCTTTCATTTATAAAATAGCCATTTTTGTACCTATAACCGTGAAATTTTTCTTAAATATCCTCAATTGTGTTAACTATCTTCACTTTAAGTTTCAGAATTTTTGGTTAATTATTTTTGAAGTTTTCGTCAAAAATATTTATAATTTTCTGAAAAATGCCTATTTTTGTCACTTTTTTGATTAGAACTTCTGAATTACTTTACCAAAAATTGTGAAATTTTTACAAAAGTTAGATAACATTATTGAGGGCATCTCAGCAAAATTTTATTAAAATGGGATCACTTTTGACTATTTTATTATCATTCGCGCCCAATATTTACTCGCGCCAAAATAGTTAACCTTCTTTAAAAATTTCGAAAATTATTTCAAAAAATTTTCTTTATTAATTTTTCTAGTTCATCCCGTTTTGGATCTTCCCTCGCCAGTAGTACTTCAAATGAAACAACTGCACGGTCTTCCCTTTCCGCTGGTGGTGGTGTCAGTGTTGCATTATCTCCTCGACACGAACCACAACGCAAAACTTTTCCCTATAGAACAACGGGTTTAAGCCAAACAAGGGCAGCATTAGTCGATTTACGTTATAATTTACGTCCAGTTAATAAAAGACAAACAGGTCAATTTAAAAGAAGAAAAGAAAAAGAAAATTCTTTAAAAAATTTTTTTATAGAAAGAAATAATAATTATAAATCAACTATATCAACAACAAAATCTTCTTCTCCTTTTGTTAATTCTTCTCAATTAAGAAATTCTTTAATTGAAACAACAACAACAACTTTATCTCCAATTTCGTATGTTTTTAATTTTTTAAAAAGAAAATATTTTTTTATTCAAAAGATTTTTTGGGGGTCAAGTTTTGGACCTTCGGTTAAAGTCTTCAGGTCTTGAGACATTCAGGACCTTTAAAAAAATTATTTAAATATTTTTAAAAATCAGAATATTTTTTCTTTGTATTAATTTCAGAATTTTTTTTAAATAAGAAAGATTACTTTTGTATTTTTTATTTATTTTTGTATTTACTTTGTAGTCAATAACTTTAAAAAAACTACAAAATTCTTGTCTGTAAATATAAAAACATTTTTTCTCCCCAACTTTTTCTTTCTATTTTCAAATGTTTTGTAAATAGACAGAAGAAAATATTTTTATGTTGTTTTTGTTACTCTTTTTGTTATTTTTCCGAGTATTTTAATAGTTGTGGTAGATTTAGGGTTGTTTGGGCGCAGACTTAGTTGGACGTGCGCTTTAAACTTATATAATAATTTCTGATCCTAGAGATTTTTTTTCTTTTTTAGTAAATGTGTTTCTCCTTCATCAATGTCAATATCTCGCTCTCCATCAACTGTTGCTTCTCCCCCAATTGTTTCTCCAAATTCTGGTATTTTAACCACAACAACTCAACCTAGGCCAATTCCAAAATCAGAAAGGCCATGGAGACAAAAATTGGCAGATGCTCAGAGGTTTAGGTAAATAAATTAATAAATTTAAAAAAGAAAACATTTAGGGCAATATTTCTGATTTTTAAAAGAATTTTCTGATTTTCTTTGATTTTAACTTATTTCCTTTTTTGGTACTCTAATATTCCCATCTCGTCAATAATACCCCAATGAAGGTGTTGTTAGAGTCTGAAAATTTTAATTAAAAATTCTTTTTGAATTTTCTGACCTAAAAAAATTATTTTTTAAGAGAAGCCCGAGAAACAGAACGTGCATTTGCTGCTGGCCATCACCATAATCCAATGGCTGTCGAACCAAGTGATGCTACAATGAGATTAATGGCGGCAAGAAGTGCACGTCGTGTAATAAGTAATGAATTACATCAACAACACCAACAACATTCTAATAATGAAAGAGAATTGGAAAAAGAAATTGCTGCACTTAAATGTTTTGTTAGCAAACCTGGAGCTTTGGATAAGGTAAATAAATAGGAGAAATTTTGAGGGAAAAGGGATGTTTGGGCGCGAAATCTTTTTGGGCGTTAACGCTTGTAAAACAGTCAAATCAGAACTTAGAAACCTGAAATTTTGTTCTGATATTCTCAATAATGTTATCTAACATCTCTAAAAATTTCAGAATTTTTTGTTTTGTATTTGGAAAATTCTGGTCGAAAATATCAGAATTTGTTATGAAATTATCGCTTTTTGCTACTTTTTTGACTATAACTTTTGAAATAATTAATAAAAAATTCTAAAATTTTGAGGTAAGTTAGATAAGAGTATTGAGAATATTTATGGTAAATTTCACGATTATAGGTCATCATTTGTTAATTTTATAAATTTATAACCAAACGTTACTTGACTGAAATTTTTAATTTTTTTGTTTTCTTTAAAGAATGCAACAGTTGCAAAATTTCGACAAACAATGGCTGAAAGTCAAGCATTAATTGAACAACCTTCTAATACAAAACAACAAATATCACCCTCTCTATCCACAGTTTCAGCATCTGCCTTACTATTACGAATGCCTTCATTAAGTAGAAGATCAACAACTTCAGTTACAAAAGAATCTTTAAATGAAAGGAAAAGGTAAAAAAAAAGAAAAAAGAAATTTTTTAAAGGAGAAATTTTATTTAAAAAAATTTTTTTTTTAATTTTTTTAGTAAGGATCGCCCTCAAAGTCTAATAGAAACAACAAACGGCCCTCTTGCACATCGTCGCCTTTCTATTGTAAAAGAAACAAATTCTGGTAATGAAGGAAAAACAAAATCAGAATTATCAACAAAAACAACAATTTCTCCCTCAACAAATAAAAATTCTGATTTAATAAACAAAAAAGATGTTTGTATAAAAAAGAAAAGTTTAAGTCCCCAACAACAACCAGAAATTAAACAAAACATTCAAACATCAATAAATTCTACAAAAACAACAAAAACAAATGGAGAAGAAAAAGAAAATAAACAAATCAGAACAACAACAAATTTAATAAAAAGAAAAAATTCAAAAGAAGAAATTAACAAAAATCAACAACAAAAGAATGTTTTAATACCGGCGGCAACAACAACAGAGAAAAAGGATGAGAAAGAAGTGGTTGTTAAAGGAAAAACTAAAATTGTGAATCTTTTAATTTTAAAAAAATTTTTTTTAATTTTTTAGGAACAAATAGCTGTCGGTAAAAATCAAAAACCTTTAACAACACCAACAAAAATAGATGAAAGTAAATTTAATGCTGTTGTTCAATTTAAACCTCAATCATTAATTAGAAGAAAAATTAGTGAAAACTCGTTAACAGAACCAAAGCCTGTTCCAGGTTCTTGGGAAAGAACTCCACGAGAACAATTTATTTCACAAAATAAACATTTAATTCGGTAAAAAATTTATTTAAAAAAATAAAAAAATATATTTTTTTTTTCATTTTTTAGTAAAGCAGCAAGCGAATCAATTTCACATACTCGAAGAATTCGTCCTTTGGCGCGTATTTCTTCTTTACGTTTTTATTCAATATCTGCCCCGCCAACAACAGGAAAAAGAATAACAATTAATAATAAAAACAATTCTGATTTAAATAAAATAATAAAAACAAATGAAACAAACATTATCAGACTAACTGGGTAAATAAACTTATTTTTGTTTAAAAACATTTGTTGGAAAAAAGAATTTAAATAAAACAGAATTTAAATAAAACAGAATTTTAAAAAAATCAGAATTTAAAAAAACAGATTTAAATATAACAGAATTTAAATAAAACAGAATTTAAATAAAACAGAATTTAAATAAAACAAAGTTTTTAATTTAATTTTAATTTTTTTTAAAGTTCACCAACAACAACAACTATGAAATCTACAGCAAAACCAAAACAACAACAAAATATTTGTTCATTTGCCTCTTTAGATAAACAATTTGCTAATAAAAGAAGTTTTCGATTGGGTGTTCGTAAAACAATTATTTTGAAAAAGTTAATTTTATTTTTTTTAATATATTATGAATTCCTTATTCTTAGCACCCCTCAAAAAGTCTATGCACAACTTTGTTGTCGAAGTGCACAACTTATAGCAACAACTATTAAATTTAATATTGTTTGGAAAGAACAACAAAAAAGAGCAAATGTGAGTGTTTTTATTTTGTTCTGATTTATGTGTCCAAATAAAATCTGAAATATTATTAAACATCTAAAACAACCCAAAAATAATATTAGACGTCTAAACATAACCAGAAATAAAAATAAACATCTAAGAAATTTCAGAATTAATATTGAATATCCAAACTAAGTCAGAAATATTACTGAACAATTAAATTAAACCAGAAATAATACTAAACATCTAATATTAACCAGAATTATTATTAAACAAATCAGAAATAATATTGGACATCTAAATTAAACCAGAAATCTTATTAAACATCTAAAATAAACCAGGAATAATATTTAAACATCTAGACAAAAACAGAAATATTATTAAACATCTTAAATTAAACCAGAACTGATATTAAATATCTAAATAAAATGTTGCATCTAAACATTATCAAAACAATTTTAACATTTAAATTCTGATTTTTTAATTTTAAAGGTAACAATATTATCTTCTGATATTCGTAAAGTCAGCCAAAAACATTTTCGACAACCTCTTTTAAAAATTAAAACAAAAGCAATAAATCAATTAAAACAAATAACAGAAAATTTAAATGAAAACAACATTCCTGTTATTCTGAAAACTTCAATTTCTGAAAATATTAAAAAACAATCAGAAGCTCCAATTTTAAAAACATTAATTAAACAGGTGGGGAAAAGTTTTATTTAATATTTATTTTTTTTTATTTAAAATTAATTTTTGTAAAATTAATACAAAAAAAAATCATTTTTATTTTATTTTCTCTCATTATCATTAATTATATATTTATTTAATCTTTATTATATAATTAATTCTTCGTGTGTGGGCATCTACATATACCTAGCAATTTTACTTTTCAATTTCCCAAACTAATCCATCAAACCCTTACAGATGGCTATTTTTATTTTTTTTAATTTTCTTCTAAAGTGAAAAATGTAGAGAGAGAAAGCTGCTGATGGAAAATAAGGGGAAAATGCATTTGCAAAGAAAAAGGGGGATATAATAAAATAGGTTTAAATAGTACTTTTGCATTTTTTTGGTATTTTTTAAAAGAATTTTTCTGGCATTTTTTGACCAGAATTTCTGAAATATATGTAACCAAAAATTCTGAAATTTTAAGAGAAGTTAGATAATCATTGGGGGTTTCATTGTAAAATTTTTAGATTTTTAAATTTTTATTTGGGTATTTTATAAAGCTTTAAGATCCATTGACCTTCTCATTGACCCTAGCCTTATCAATCTCCTTTTCTGTCTTTTTTTTCTTTTTAATTTAAATTAATAATTTTTAGTTGTCAGATACTTTTATTTATTTATTAATTTTTTTTTTTTTTTTATTTGTTTGTTGTAATATTTGGGGAAATTGGACAAGAGAGGTGGCAGATGTACTTATTCTTTTATTTTTTTTTTCTTCAAATTTTTCTCCCTCAATTTTTTTTTCTTCTAATTATGCTTTGTGTTGTAGAATCAGCAATAAGATGAGAATATAATATATACTTGAGATAACCGCCGTATAGCCCCTCAAGTTGAATAGAAGAAGATTTACCAGTCAATAGGGAATTATTTAGAGAATGTGAAGAATAGATGAGAAAATTGAGGAAAAGGATGGTGAAGATGAGAGTCAGTTATTTGGCCTTATAGCTTAAGGAGGAGAGAAAATAGTCCATTTGTCCTTCATTTTATTTTTATTTTCTGCTGGATACTTGAAATTTTAATATTGAAAAATAAGGACAAGTTGAAACAACCGAAATGAAAAATAGGAGGGTTTTTGGTCTAACCGAAGCAGTTCTCGAGTACAGTTCTTTTATCCATAATTGGAATTCTTTACATAATTACAGAAAAACAACAAAAATTAAAAGTTCGAACCAAAAAAATGCCGAAAATCGAAACTTGACTAATATAAACTATCTTTTTTTTATTCTCGTTTTTCTTTAATAATACTGAGAGGTAATAATTCTTAAGATAATTCCTTTCATTTTCGGTAATTTACAAAAGACTTCTTTATTAAAAAGAAAGAAACTTGATTTAATTGTGGTTATTATTTAGAAACTTTTTTATTTTTTTTTTTTATTTTTTTCTTTCATCTTTTTTTATTTTTCTTTTATTTTCTTTTCCTTCTGCTGCAAGATAAAAAGAAGCAATTGGAGATAAAACATTGTTAGAGTTTATTAAAAGAGAACTTTAAAAGATATATATTTATGGGGGTGTTTTTTGCAAACAAATAAAATAAAATAAAGAAGAGAAATTTTTGAGAAGAACTGCAAAAAGAAATACAAAGCTTTATATAAATGCAACAAAAAAAAACACTCCCTTTAAAAACAACAAATGGGTTCTCGAGAAAATAAAAATATAAAATGGGTGAAGAATTTAGAGAAAGGACGGGGAAGGGATTTTTGCTAATCTAACTAAAAAGTTTTTTTTATTTTTTCCTTTTTGTTAATTTTATTTATTTTTCTTGCTTTTTTATTTTTTTTTTCACGCCTTTATATTTTGTAAGAATTAACTAAATTATTTTTAATTTTAGCTAAATCCTTCTCAATAGGATTTTTTTTGTTTTCCCCATAGGGGAGAATTATTAACATTTTTTCTGTTTTCCCCAGCTTTCTCCCATTTAATTCCCCTATTCTGTTTATTTTTTTTTCCTTTCATTTAATGTCAGAAATATTCAGAAAAACCCTCCTCCCAAAATTTTACCCACCATTGTTAAATTTATGTAAAAATTCTTTTTTTTTCTAAAAATGCCTCAAGGTCATATGCCTTTCCCCCACTTTTTTCTCATTTATCTTTTTCTTTCATCTTTTTTTAATTTATTCATATTTTCTCTCTTAAGTATATGATTTATTTTTATTTAATATTTTATTTAAAAAAAATTAATTTTAAGCTTTTCCTTAAAAATAAATATTTTTCCATTATTTTTTTATATTCACTAACAATTATTAATTTTTTTAAATTTTTTTTTAAAATTTTCCCTAAAATCTACCAAATATATAAGTGCATTAATAATAATAAAAAAGAACAACCAATCGAGTTATTTAACTAAACAAAGCAAATTTACCACAAAATAAAAGAAAAGCACAATGGGTCACGCGAATCGCCTGCGCAAATCGCAAGAAAAAAAATTTTTTTATTAATTGTTTTGTTTCTGTGGTTATTTTTAGTTTTATTTGAAAGGAAGAAAAGAAGAAAAAATTATTTTTAAAATTATTAGAAAATTAAATTCAAGATTATTTTTATTTATTTTTAGTAATCGCAGTCATGCCCATTAAGTTTATCCCACAGATATACCCAAAACTTGAATTTCTTTTTTTTTATTTAAATCATTTTCCGTTCCGCTTTATTATTATTTTATATATTAGTACAATTTTAATTCTTTTCATTTTATTATCAATAAATCTCTTATTAAAAGTTCTACCATAAATTCAGGTTCCTCCGTCAGTTAATAATCGCCAACCTATTGTTGTTGAATCTGTTGGAAATTTGGGGAAAGCTGTTGGAATTTCTTCCGTTTCTATTTCGAACTCAACAGTGAAAACACAACAGCAACAAAATCAACAGCCTATAGTTCCTCCTGTTCCTCCACATCGTTCACAAAAACAAGAACAAAATCAACAACAAAAAGAGCAACCTCGTAAAACATCAACAACAACAATATTACCTTTAATACTTCCAGATAAATCTGTACTTGAACAATTTGTTCAAAACAAGAGAGATATTCTTGATCAATTACACGAAGAAGCAGAAGAGATTCTTAGCCAAACTAGAGGTGTGAGTTGAAAATTTAAAAAGAAATTAAAAGGAAAAACTACATAAACAATAAATACTGTTGACCTGCCATAATTTTTGGCCATAACTTCTTAAATGATTGACCAAAAATTTGAAAGTTTTTAGGGGAGCTAGATAACACTTTTGAAGATATACGATTAAAATTTCATGGCTCTGGGCCTTCATTTGTCTATTTTATAACCATTCGCGCCAAAACTCTATCGCGCCGAAACGACCTTTTTAAATTTATTTTTTTTAAAATTTCTTTAATTTAAAGATTTATCAACGTGTGGCACAACAACAAATAAATTATTAAACCTTCCATTAAAAGAAACAACAACAATATCATCATTACCAGAATCAAAAAGAAATAGCCAAATGCTTATTGCTTCAATTATGCCTCCACAAGAAGCACAATCATTAAATAGTTCTTACCATTCAGCTATACAAGATGATTTATTTGGAACTAATAATAATATACCAATAAATATACAACAACAACAATTTAATAGACAAAGGTAGAAATATTTTTAATTAAAAAAATATCCAAAAAAATTTTTTTTGGATATTCTGTCTTTCCTTTTTTTAGACCTTTTTTTGGTCTAAAAAATTTTTTTTTGATTTCAATTAATTTAAATAATATTTTATATCATTAGAAAGCTCTAATTGTAGTTTATTTTTAACCAAAATATATTTTCTATTTTAATTATTTTATTAAAAAATTTTTTTAAGAGTCTTAAAATTTTGAAAAATTCACGATTACCATCGTTTACCCGCCCATAACTTTCTATTAAATGATCGAATCATTTCACCTCCTTAATAAAAAATAATCCTCAAACCCAGAGCTTTCGAATGATATAAAAATTATTGAAATCCATTCACAACAGAAAAAGTTATTCATCAAAAAATATCCGTGGCACTCGATTGTGGGCACTTAAACTCCATTTTTAATTTTTAATTTTGTTAAAATTAATTTTTTTATTTTTTAAAGAAAACCAATAGATTTATTTGGAAAAACAACATTATTAACAACACATCAATTTGAAAAACCAAAATCTTTATTTGAAGAAAAAATGCAAAAACAAGCATTTCAATTACAAGAAAAAGCTGTTAGGCAATCATTAAATGAACCTATTGAAATTAATAATTTAAATCAATCAAATTTAAATTTAAGAAGAAAATCTGCTACAAATGAAAGTAAGAATGGAGAATATTTTATTTTTAATTTTTTAAAAATAATACAAAAAATATTTTTGTAATTTGCGGACAAAAAAAAACAATTTTTGCGGACAAAAATTGTTTTTTTTTTCTAAAATAATTTTCTTAATTTTTAGATGCAGATTTGGCACAAACATTTGTAAATCAAACACAAAAACCTTATCAACAAGAACAACGTTATGCTGCATATATATCTTTAAGTGGAAGGCAATCAACTGCAAGTTGTGAATCTGGAAATAGGTGGGGGGAATATTTTATTTTAAATAATTAAAATTAATTTTAAAAAATATTTAATTAAAAAATTTTCGTACTTTCGTATTAAAGCGCTTTCTTTTATTGGCTCCAGGCCCAAACCTCCAAAATCTCCCCTTCAAGATCTCCCCCTTCCAACTACTTCCAGGCTAATTCAAAAATATAATTTCTGTCTCTTCACTATCATTATTTTATATGTTCTTTAATAAGATTTATAGCTTTTTATATTTTATTTGTTCCTTTTTAATTAAAAAAAGAAAAACTTGTTTTTATAAATCTTGTAATATTATCTATTTTTCTCTTTATTTATTTATTGTTTTGGCCTAGAAAAAATCTTTTTCTTTTCTTTCTTCAGATATTTAGAAGATCTCCCCATCTACTTATCCTTTTGTCTTTCTTGTAAAAATCCTCCCCTTCTTTTCTTTTAAAAATCAAAAAAAAAGCCAAACATTTAATTGATTGTATTGACTGACTAGTTCTGTTAAATAAATACTTTTTAATAATATTCTCGGGAAATAACCGGCTGTTTTATTTAAAATGATTTTTATAAAAAGACGGAGGAAAATTGACAGCTGAATATTTTTATTTTCTGCCATTTGCACTTTTATTCAACTAAAATTTTGTTTCAAAAATTTTTAATGAAACAATTTAATTATTTTTTTCTAAAATTAATTCTAATAATAAGGCATTATCTAGTGGAAAGGCAATAATAATGAGCCTATAAAAAATTAAAAAGGCAACCTAAAATTATGAAATTTTGCATAGATATTCTCAAGAGTGTTATCTAACATTACTGAAAATTTCAGAACTTTTAATCAAGTATTTCAAAAGTTATGGTCAAAAATGTCAGAATTTTCTGAAAATTTTCTCGATTTTTGTTACTTTTTTGACCAGAACTTCTGAAATATTTAAACAAAAATTCTAAAATTTTTGGAGATGTTAGATAACACTATTGGGGATATCTGTACAAAATTTTATAATTCTAGCTTGTTATTTGAATTTTTTATAAATTTTCGATTTATCCTTGTCAGGCTTGCTCCCCCTTCCCAATGAATTTTTTAAATTATTTTTATTTTTTTTAAATATTTTTAACAAAAATTCCATTTACTAATCAGCAGCATTTTATGAGTATATTTATTATAAAAATGTTGTTGATTACTGGCTGTCCTTTCCTTTCTCTCTTTTTGTGTCCATTTCCCCTATTCATTTATTTTTGCTTTAACTAAACCGTTTTGTGCTTAGTTTGTCCACCAGCCGATATTTTTTCTTTTTTTTTGTCCTTTTCCATTACTTTTAGCCTTGTCTATTTTTTTTTGTTCATTTTTTTCATTCTAAAATATTTCTACATTTTATAATGATTTTTACTCTTCTTATTTTTACAATGGGAAGGCCATTCGTGGACGAGGATTACACTTTTTAGAGAATTTATAAATTTGCCAAATGAGTAGCTAGAGCTGTGAATTTTTGCCTAGATATCTCTAATACTGTTAACTAACATCACTAAAAATTTCAGAATTTTTGATTTAATATTTCAGAAATTCTGGTCAAAAAAGTAAATAAAACACAAAATTTTCAGAAAATTAAGACATTTTTGGCCATAACTTTTGAAATAGTTGATAAAAAATCTGAAATTTTTAGGGATGTTAGATAATACTATTGAGGATGTATATGCAGAATTTCATGATTTTAGGTTCTCTTTTGACTTTTTTACAAATTTTTGTCTAACCGTTACAACCCCCAGCCTTACTCCATCCAAAGTCCATTTTTCTCATTTTTCTTTAAAAAAACTTTCGCTCTAAATACATTTTCTCTTTTTATTTTTCTAAAATCTATTTTTCCAATTTATTTGTGACACTTAATTGAGACAAAAATCCGAAAATAGAAATTTGATATTTTTTATTTAATAAAAAAGCCAGCTGACCTTCACACAAAACTCTTCTTTAATAAAAAAATAAAGTGTCCCTTTTTGCTTTAAACAAAACTTTTATTTATCTAATTATTTTTTGTTATTTATTAGCAATTTTTAAAAAGGAAAATATTTATTTTTTAATTTTACATAAATATCTGCAGTCGATTATATGGACTGACTAAAGGGACTGACAAAAAAAAAATTTAAAAATTAAAATTTTAAACTCTTAAACTGTCAAGTTTCTTATCTTTACTTGACAAAATTTTTTTCGAAAATTTTCCCTATGCCGCCGTGTCGAATAAAAATAGAGAGAACCCACTAGTAGCCCCTGGATCATCCTTTCCTTAATCCACTCGCTAAAAATATTTTCTATTGATGATAAAATCCTTTTAGTGTTTAAATCTTTTTATTTTAAATATACTTTAATTTAATTTTGCAATTAATTTTATAAATTAAAATTTTTTTTTTTGCAGTGGCGACACAGAAAATCGCCAAATGGGCCAAATGATAGACCAAGCCCGTTATAAACATAATCAACAAAGAAATAAATTTAAAGAAGCTATAGATTATTTAGATCATATTTTTGAAGATTTTCAAAGAGAAACAGATTTAAATCAACAACAAAAAGAAGAAATTAAACAAACAAAACAACAACAACAAATGCCTCAACAATCACGTTTAGAAGTTGTTGTTAGACCTGGAAATGTTAAATCAGCAAAAGAAGCGTTTGAAAAGGTGGCTGCTGCTTTGGCTAATGAGAGGACTGCTTCTAAAATAAAGTGAGATAAAAATTTAAAATTTTTTTAAAAAAATTTCTTGTTTAGAAAATCATTTTTTAAATATTTGTGTTTATTGCTATTCCCTGTATAAGTATTAAACATACTTCATCTTTTTAATTAAGACAAATATGGAAATAAAATAATTTTTTCGTATTAATGAGTTTTGGTTAGTTGGGTTAAGGCGCAGACTATATGAATATGTTGGGAATAGGTTCGAATCTTTTGGGGGAAATTTAATGTGTTTTTATGAATTACTTTTAGAAAAATGTAAAATAAATTTTTTTAAATTACAAAAAAAAATATTTTTTTTTCTTCCTCTTATTTTATTTAGACACAAATTTTTTTTAAATAATTTTCTCGAGATTTACACAATTGTTTCATATGAGAGAATTTATTTATTTAAACTGCTGACAAAAAAAAGAGTGACTATATTTACTAAAAATATATCTATTTTTAGACAAGAGGAACAGAAAAAAGTTTTTTTTTAATAAAAATAACAATTGTTTAATGGAAAGTAATTGAGAGAGATTTAAATAAATAAAAAAAAGAACAAAATGTCCTTCCTTTTTTTTGACTAATTTTTAAATAAACAAAAATTAAATTTATTTAAAAGTATAAAGGCCATTCTTTATATATTTTTTTTGACAAAAATTTATTTTTAAAAAATAAAAAGAAATAAAAAAAGTTGAATTTTTAAAGTTTGAGGGACGTTTAGATGGGTGGAATTGCTTCTCTTGTAAATTACACAGCGCGCTTATAAATAACCCCAACTTTGTGAAATTTTGCACAGATTTAATTCATTGTGTTATTTAACTTTTGTAAAAATTTCAGAATTTTTTATCAACTATTTCAAAAGTTATGGCCAAAAATGTCTTAATTTTCTGAAAATTTTGTGTTTTAGTTACTTTTTTGACCAGAATTTCTGAAATATTAAACCTAAAATTCTGAAATTTTTGGGTATGTTAGATAACAGTGTTGTGGATATCTGTACAAAATTTCAATATTCTAGGAATTATTTTGGAAATTTTATTAAGAGACAAAAATGAAGATAATTTTTCTCTTTCTTCCCAAAAGAACTTAGTTTTATATTTTTATTGAATATCCTCTTTTATTTAAAATTTAATTGAAATTCTACTTTAAAATTTAAAATTAAATTAAATTCAAAAAAATTCAATTTTTTGAACATTTTTCATTTTTTTTTAAATTAATTGATTCTCTTCCCCCTAAAAAACTTCAATATTCTGACTATTTTACAATACAAACATTTAAAACAAAAACATTTTTATTATTTTTTAGAAAACACCAAACATCTCAACAACAACAAAAACAACAAATTCCCTCCCTGCCTCTTTCTCAACAACAACCTACTATTGTTTTAAAAAGACAACAATCATATCCTTTAATGGTTGTTCAGCGTTCAACACAACAACAACAATTTAATTCTGATAGGAATGCAAAGTAAGTTTTTAAGAACAAATTATTTTTAATTATGGCTAAAATCAGAATTTTATTTAAACATGAAATCAATAATTAAATCAGAATTTCATTTAAACATGAAATCAAAAATTAAAACAGAATTTTATCAAAAATTAAACCAGAATTTTATTTAAACATGAAATCAAAAATTAAACCAGAATTTTATTTAAACATGAAATCAAAAATTAAACCAGAATTTTATTTAAACATTAAATTAGAAATTGAATCAGAATTTTATTTAAACATTAAAATATTAGTTGTAATTATTATATCAGAATTTTAGCTAATAAACCAAAAAATTAAATCAGAATATAATCTGAACTTTAATTATTTAAAAACTATCAGAATTCCTGCTGTCATTCCCCCACAGTCAATTGTTGCAGAAAATGGAAGCAATAAAAACAATAATAACAATTTGGAAGAGGAAGAAGTTTCAGTTGCAGAAACAATTGTTTTACCAAGCAAAAATACTTCTGATCGATTAGATTTTACAAGAAATTGGTTAACTAATGATGGGCAGAGTGGATGGACAGAAAGTAGTGGTGGAGGGGAAAATTCTGTTCCAAAGGTTGGAAATTGATTTTTTTTTGTTAAAAAAATTTCTTTTTTCTCGTTTTTGTTAGCCATACAGCGTAAAAGGAGGTATCATCATCCAAGACGTAAAAGATTGGGACGAACACTCGCTGGGAAGTTGTTCAGCAGAGGTTGCCGCTATTAATGCCCCAAATGAAAGACGTTTAAAACAAAAAGAAAAACAACAACAATTAATTTTAATTAAAAATCAACAACAACAAAAACAAAACAAACAACAAATCAGACAAAAACAACCTCCATCATTACAACAACAACAGGCAAATAATGATAATAATATTCCACCCCCTCAAATATCTGTAGCTGCCGTTATACCTGCTGCTGTGAGACCACAACCTTTTAGACCACAAATTGGAATATTACCTGGGTAAATAATTAAAAATTTAATTTTTTAAATATTTTTTATTTAATAGAAAAATATTTTTTTTTAGCGGTCAGATGCATAAAACGCCTTCAATAGAGCAAATTCGTTTTCTGAGGGCTGCTTCACAGGTAAAAATAATTCAGAATTAAATCTAAACTTTAATAAAACAATCTCATCCAAACTTTGTTTAACACATTCAGAATTTAATTCAAAACATTTCTTAATAAATCAGAATTAATTCTAAACATTTAATAAAATCATTAATTTAAACATTGTTTAACAAGACCAGAATTAAATCTAAACTTTTCTAGAACCTTGTTAAATAAATTCAGAATTTAATACAAACATTGTTTAACTTAAACGTTGCTTAATAAATTCAGAATTAAATCTAAACTTTTTTTTAAAAAAATAAAATCAGAATTAAATCTCAACTTTTTTTTAAAAAAATAAAATCAGAATTTAATTAAAACTTTTGTTTATTTTAAAAGGACTGTCCCCCAACAAATATGGCCAGTTCAATTCACTCACACGAAGGCTTTTTTAATTTTCAACCTGGTGCTGCTTGTTGTCTTTCAACACATTCATTACAAAGAATAGGTTTTGGAGGAGGTGCATTTCATTCATATACCCCAACAGTTGCTCAAATGCAACAAAAACAAATTAGTAAACAACAAAAACAACAACAATTAAATTATATAAATCAACAACAATATTTAAAAGGTTCTATTCAATCATTGCCAGATTCTGCTCTTTCTACTGCACCAAATAATAATTTAATTTATTTACCTGGGGAAGTAACTAATATTTATTCTAATAATAACAACAATAATTATCAACCAACATATTCTCAACATTTAAATAGAACAACAAATAATTCTGATTGTAATCAACAAAGACAACAACAAAACAAATTTATTTCAAACAAAGAAAAACAACAACAAATTCAAACAGATCATTCTTTGGCTATTGATGCACTTG
Source organism: Meloidogyne hapla (assembly GCA_000172435.1). Taxonomy (NCBI): domain Eukaryota; kingdom Metazoa; phylum Nematoda; class Chromadorea; order Rhabditida; family Meloidogynidae; genus Meloidogyne; species Meloidogyne hapla. The sequence continues at coordinate 147,947 of ABLG01000164.1, read as the reverse complement.
TTGCTGAATTGGAGTTGGACACTAATTTAAATGTAAAATTTAAACATTGTTTTTATAAAAAACAGAATTTTAAATAAACATTTTTTAAATAAAATCAGAATTTTATCTAAACATTTATTAAAGTCAGACTTATCCAAACATTTTAAATAGAATCAGAATTTTATCTGAACATCGTTTTTATTAAAATCTGTATTTTAAATAAACTTTGTTTTATTAAAATCAGAATTTGATCACAACATTGTTTTTAATAAAATCAAAATTTTATCTAAACATTTTTTAATAAAATCAGAATTTTATCTACACATTTTTTAAATAAAATCAGAATTTTTATCTAAACATTTTTTAATAAAATCAGAATTTTATCTACACATTTTTTAAATAAAATCAGAATTTTTATCTAAACATTTTTTAATTAAATCAGAATTTTATCTAAACATTTATTAAAATCAGACTTTTATTCAATCAGAATTTTACCTGAACATCATTTTTATTAAGATTAGGATTTTATTTAAACATTGTTTTTATTAAAATCAGAATTTTATCTAAACATTAATTTTTACAAAATCAGATTTTTATCTAAACTTTTTTATATAAAATCAGAAATTTATCTAAACATTTTAAATTAAAAAACGATTTTAGCTTTATTTAATATAATCACCGAGAAAATAGTGGAATTAAAATATTTTTTATTTAATTTTTCAGTCTTCAAATGAAAAACGTCGTTCTTTCCCAACAATTCAAACAGAAGTTAATAATCAAAAAGTTTCCAATAATAATCGTAACATAACAAATCGCCCAGCATTTGAAACAATTAATCAGGAAAGAATAAATCCATCAAAAGTTGATGCTATGGCTAAAATGTTTGATAAACAAACGATTAAAACCAAAACATGTAAGTTTAAATAAATAAAAATGTTTTAAATCAAATTAATGTTTTTCATTCATAAACAACAATAAACCAAATCAGAATTTAATCTAAACTTTGTTTTAATATAAACAGAATTTACTTCAAATCAAAATTTAATCTAAACATTGTTTAAATAATCAGAATTTTATATAAACTTTCTTTTTTATAAAATCAGAATTTAATCTAAACATTGTTTAAATAATCAGAATTTTATATAAACTTTCTTTTTTATAAAATCAGAATTTAATCTAAACATTGTTTAAATAATCAGAATTTTATATAAACTTTCTTTTTTATAAAATCAGAATTTAATCTCAACATTATTTAACTAAGCACAATTTAATTAAAACTTTTTTAAAATAAAATCAGAATTTAATCCAAACTTGGTTTTAAAAAATCAGAATTTAATTAAAACTTTTAGCCAATCCTTTGAGTTTTACAACAAATGGAGATTCAACAACAAATTGGTCTTCCCGCCGTAATGCAAACCAAACAATCCAACAACAACACAAACAAATAGAAAGAGGTCCATCACTCAAAACAACAACAAAGTTTCAACTAAAAGAAACACCCCCAACACCTCCCCCACATTCTTCAAAACATTTAAAACAAACAACTTTATATAAACAAAGACAATCACCACAATTTGTAAAAGGAACAAAGGCTGGAGTTTGTAGTGATAGAAGGTATGTTGTTGGGAATACAAAACAACAAAACATTAATAATAATAATGAATCAGAACAACAACAACGCTTTAATACAAGTAATGGATTTTATGATAATGTTGACCAACAACATCAGGTAAATAATAAAATCAGAATTTAATTCAAACAATGCTTTTAATAAAATCAGAAATTAATTCAAACAATGCTTAATAAATTAGAATTTGATTAAACTTCGTTTTTTAATTTTTTAATAAAATCAGAATTTAATCTAAACATCAAAACTTGATTAGAATTTTATTTAAAAAATCAGAATTTAATCAAAACAAATTATTTAAGTGTTCGCCACCTCTTCCCCCTTCCAATTATCATCATTTTCGTAATGATGATTTAATTGATTGTGCTTCAATGTCTAGTCGTGAAATTGAATTACCCCCACAACCTCCAAATCAAAATAACAACGGAATTAATAATGTGCCTAAAACTGCTGGAAAAAGGATTGGTCAACTTATTAAAAAATTGGGAAATAGTGTTGGAGGTGATAAACAACAAAATGGAATTTCTGCTGTTTCTACTCTTTCGTTGAATAGAGTTGGTATTTTTATTAATAGCTAGTAGTGAGAATGCCTAGTCCAAACATTCATTTTAATCAGATTTTTCCGGATTTTTGGGCGACATTAAACGAGAGACTATATTTAAATAAGAGAGACAAAAACGGAGCACAGACATTTTTGTGGTTAAGTGGGAAACGTTTTCTTTAATAAAAGAAAATTGAGGAAATTAGGTTGAGGGTTCGGACCCCACTGGCGGTCTTTTAATTTTTTTTAATTATTTTTTTTTTAATTTTAAGTCAGCACATGAACAACTTCCAACTGTTCGAAATGGCCTTGGAGTGAAAGAAGAAATATTAACAAAAAGTAATAGTTTGAGTAGTGAAAGGTGGAGATCTCAAGCAATGGCTCAACAACAAAATTTAGACAGTCAAGATTTGGATGAAGGTAGAAAAATTTTGAAAATTTCAAAGAATTTCAAAAAATATTTTCAAGATAAATCCCATGGTGTTGGTTTAGGCAATCGATTAAAGCAAACAATCCTTGGTGGAATGGTAAGACGACGGGTGCCTACTTGACCAAAATAGAGAACAAAAGTCTTTTAAATTCTTGATTTTTATAATTATTTTTTCCCTTTTGTTTGTTGTTTTTTAAATCGAATTTTCTTTTCCCTACATGGTTGAAAATTCTTATTTTTCAATGCCAGTCATTTAAGAAACTTTTTTAAGGCCTCTAATGAAGGTAATTAATTAATTATGCTCTAACTTTTTTTTAATTGTCTCTTTCTCCTATATTTCTATTTTTGTTTTATTTCGAAAAATGCAATTTCTATACATCAGATTTGCATTCATGTTAAGGCATAATAAAAAGATTAATTTCGATTTTTTTTGAAATTTGTTGAATTTTGCAGAAAGCCTTTTGAGTGTTTAGTGACTGCAATCGATAAAGATCGGTTGAAAGCGAAAAATTTGAGCATTATCGGGAAAATGACCGTTAGTTTAAATTTTAAATTTACGCGAAATTGGCATAATGCAATTTTTATAGACAATTTGTCCCCATTGTTGGATTGAATTGAAAACAATAGTTAGAGAACAAAAATAACTGAGTGTGGAAGAGAAGCTAGTTAGAGAAAATAGTAATATATGGGGAGGAATATTTAAAAATCGATAAAAAATCAATTAATTAATTTTTAGAAATGAAAAAAATTAATAAAAAAAATTTTGAAAATCAGAAAACAGAGCAAAACGATAATTTAATTCTTCAGAAAAAATCAGAATAAATTTTTCAAACAAGTAATATGTAAAATAAAGGCTTTTTAAAAGTCAAAAAATCAGAATTCAACATTTTAAAATCAGAAAGATTTACTTTTTACAATTTATTTATACTTCATCTTTGGATCTTCATAATTCTTTTGGCCCTTGTTGCTGAAGTTCTTTTCTTCTCCCTTTTCTGAATCTTCATTTTGAAAGAGTTTGTTGGTGTCTTGGCCGTCGCTTGAACTGCTGTTCTCTTTAAAAAAATCTTCCATTTCGTCACTTTTAGAAGTAGTTGTTGTTTCTTCTTGTTCTAATGAAGTATCGTTAATATAAACACTGAAAATTAAAAAAATAAAATTTTCTTTAAAATATTGAGGAAATGGAGAAACCATTGAAAACCTGATATTCAAAAGCCCCCCCTCAGCCAAAAAATTTTTCAGTTTAAAACTCACTCCGATTTCTTTTGCCGTGTATGTCGACGAATGTGTTGATAATTGTTATTGAGGGCCGGCAAATAACGATATCTATAAAAATATTTTTAATTAAATAATTTAGCTTAAATCTTACGTGACAAAATTGAAGCTATCTGTGGAGGGAATTCGTTCAATAGTCACAACTAAAAAAATCAAAATAATCGAATCAAAATTTATAATTCTTACCATGTTCCAACAAAGGTGAATGCAATAGATCCTCAAAAGAAGAAAAGTTCTGCTGCAAGGCTACAACAATTCCACAAATCTTTGCAGAGGAACTTTAAAAGATAATTTAATTTCAATTTTATCAAAAAAAAACAAACTATAATTCATGTAAGATGTCCGAAGAACAGTAGTACCCTCCACCTTTGCGCCAGAGTGCTGTGTAAAGATGTTCACAGAATTGATCCCAATTGCAGGAAGTGCTATGACGATCAAGATGGGGAATGTAGTTATTTAAATAATTGTGTTGCAGAGCAGCCATTCTTTATACTAAAAAATATTGTAGAATAGTTAAGAGTTAAGGAAAAGTTTAGCCACAAGGCAGAGATCGGGTCTGTTGACAGTCCAGACAGACAGATACTTTCCCGACTACACGAGACTTCGCCCTTTTATATTTCAAACCCTTGCCTAAGCGTTTTAAATGCCTCCAGATGAACCAAAATTGAAAATTATTCTGATTTTCAATATCGAAAAAATGGAATCCCCTCTAGAATGCCCCAATTTAAATACTTGTTTCTTTAAAAAAATAACTAACTGAAATCTGATGTCCTGTTAATTGAATAGGGAGATCGGAATGTTGATTCGGCCTGGTGGTGAGATTTGAAAAAGTCTGTAGAATTTCAAGGCTATTAATATCTGTACTGCAAATTAAATTAAAAACTATACAAATATAAAATAAATTTAATAAGTAAAAAATTTAATTTAAAATAATTTTAGAAAATTAGAAAAATTAAAAATAAATAATTTATTTTAACAAAAAAAAATAAAAAAAAATTAAATAGGTAAAACAGTGTGTGCCATCTTTTGTGTAATTGAAGTTAAAAGATGATGAAGTAATTGATCAGAACAATTAGCTATTTGCAATGTTTTTGGGTCTATTTGTGCTGATTTTCCATCCACTTGTAATTCTATTATTGAATTTAAATTATTTTGAATTTCTGTTGAATTTCCTTCTTCCAATTCTTTTTGTGATATTGTTAATTCTACTTTACTTTTTGGCCCACAAAGTTCACGTATTGCACCCAAAAGAACTTTTTCGACGCTTTTTTGTTGTGATTGTTGGTCTTCACATTTTGGAAGGTCTGAAAATTAAAGAAAAATCAGAAGAAATTTTAGAAAAATTTTTTTACGTTTTTCAAGTATTGGATTAGTCTGCGCATGTAAAACTGCAGAAAGAACAGCATCTGCAAACATATCATTTACCGGATTTGACATCCATTCGATAATAACAAGATGTTGAGGAGAATAGAAAGAAATGAGAATTTCTCCCTTAAAGAAAAATTTTTTTCAAAATTAAAGAAAATCAGAAAAACCTTAAACATTTTCACTAAATGTGTAGGTTGTTGTTGTGCATTGCTTCCTTTCTTTTCTTGTTTTAATTCTTTCTTTTCTTCATCTTCTTCTTTTTTAATTATTTCTTCAACAATAGTATCAGAAGATAGTTGTCGAAGGTTATAAATTAAAACAGAAAAACTTCCATCATAAAAAACACTTTCACGTTGACTGAGTCGAGAATTGGATAATTCGGTATACGCTTAAAAAGAAAAGAAAAAATTTTGAAATTTTTTAGAAATATTTTGCAAATATTTAAAAAAAATTAAAACAAACCACTTAAATCATTTGGATGCAAAAGATGATAATTAAAATTGCGACGAACAAGAATTCCACTCATTATACTTCCATCATTTGGTACATCCATTGCTAAAGAACCAACGACTTTTGCTGTTTTCTGGCCTCGGAAGAAAAGATTTACTGACTCTGTATTGCGTGGATTGTAAACCTAAATGAATAAAATTTTTAAAAAATTTTTTGGAATTCTAGTTAAATTGAAATTCAGGGAAAAATAAGAAGGGAACGAATGAAGATATTGAGCGAAAAAACAAATAAAAAAACGAAACGTATTTTTCACCGAAAAGACAGACCGAAAGTCTTCTATGCAAAAGAAGGAAGAAAAGTTAAATAATTTTACAAGAAGAAAAAATCGGAAAAGGAAAATAAAATTGGGAACGTCTTCTTAAAGAAAAGACAGACATGAAGCCAAATCAAAAATCCTCCTATCAAAAAAATTTAAACAAAAATAACCTCAATTTGAAAATCAGTATCATCTTCATATTGTCTTTGTATTGCTGCCTTTAATCTATTCATTTCATTCATTTCTCCATGAACCAAAATCAAATTAGGTGGACGTAAAGCTCTAATAAATTCTGATGTTTGAATATAATCTGTATGGGCAGAAAAACTAATATAAGCAACTTGTAATCTCATAGGTAGTCTTTGACCATTTAAAGCAACAATCTCTTCTGGCTCTGAGAGAATATGCTTAAAAAAATATTTTTATTAAAAAATATTTTTCAAAATAAAAGAAACCTTTGCAAGTGTTCCTTCCACACAATAACCAGCAATTATACAACCATTCTAAAAAATTAAAATTAAAAATAAATAATCAAACTCGCTTATACCTTAGAATCTGTACACCAAGTTTCGAAGAGTTCTCTACTTAATCCATTTTGTAAAAATCCTGGGCTAGCCAAAACAACACAAGGACCGACATCATCAAAATGATCAATACTCTTAAATAATTAATTTAAAAAAATTAAAATCTAATTTTAAACCTTTAAATTAGAAACATGTTTAAACACAAAAGGGTTATTGACAGAAATTTGTCTTTGTATCCGTTGATTCATTCCACTCACAAATGTTTGATAGACAGCCATACACTTTTTTGCTAAGGAACTGGCATCTAAAAAATTGAAAAAAAAATTTTTTTGAATTTTATTGAAAATTTTTTTGTGGATCCAAAAAGTCAAAATTTTCAAAAAAAATTAATATTTACAATAGACAGGAATATCATGTAGTTCAGGGTGTTGTTCCCAATATTCATCCAAAATTAAAAGCAGTTCTTGTGCCCTTCCCAAAGCAAAAGCTGGAATCAAACAACGACCACCTCTACCAACAATTTCATGCACAGTTGATGTAAATCGTCTTTCTCGTTCATCACGGCTTTCGTGAATTTGTGTTCCATATGTGGATTCCTTTTTTAAATTTTTATGAATAATTTTTCTTAAAAAAATCTTACAGAAATTAATACATCAGGTAATACATTTGGAACTTCCGCTGAACACAAATGTCTATCCTCCAGTCTTGAGAAATCACCAGTATAGAGAACTCGGACACCAGCAATTTCTAACATAAACATACAAGCCCCTAAAACATGTCCGGCAACGTAGCACCAAAATTTAATTCCATTGACTTCTTTTTGTTCGTGGAAATCAATCATCTTTGGTAAAACAACTTTAACACAAAAATAATTATAAAAACCTCAATTTTGTCCATACTTCTCTCCAAATCCTCTTCTGTATAAAGCATTCTTGTTTCACCAGTTCCACCACCTCCATATTTGGTAACCTTAAAAAAATCAAATTAAAAATAAAAAACAAAAAATCCAAACCTTAACAAAATCCCCAATCATCATTCTATAAATTGCTTTTGTTGCATGAGTCATAAAACAACGCCCACGAAAGGCAGTTTTTTCTAAAAGCCAAGGTAAAGCTCCACAATGATCCAAATGAAAATGGGTAATTAAAAGTAAGTCGAGTTCTTCTACATCAATAAAATCAACAAAAGGAAGAGCATCAACTCCATGCATTCCCTAATGTTTTAAAAAAAATTTTTTTGATTGGATTACTTTAAAAATAACCGGATGGATACCACAGTCGAACTGAAAATTTTAAAAATTATTTTAAAGAAAAAAGTATTAAATTTGATTAAATTCGGGGAGTTCCCTGGATCCGGTCCCTGGCGAATGGAGAGATTAACGAATAGACAGATAAGAGTTCTAGCCCACAAGTGACTGACATATCAACAAATAATTGCCAGAAAACCCTCATTATACATTAAAATTACTAACCATAATCCTTTTGCCCTTGAATTGCATATAATGACAAGAACGCCCAACCTCTTGACCAGATCCTCTAAAATTAATTTAAACTATTAAAAGGTATTAACAAAAACATACATACAATGGCATAAAAGTTAAAATATCAGAACTCTCATCAGATGAAGCCATTATTCAAATTTCACTAGGCACACTTTGAAAGATAGAAACCAAACAAGAGAACAGACAAAGGTTTGAAAAAAGAAAATATTTTTTAAAAATCTAGCAAATTACAATCCTTTTATGAAGAACAAAATCAAAAAGAAATTGAAAAAGAAAATCCAAACTTTTTTAAAAAATAAAAAAAACATCAATTTATAAGCCACACTTTATCAAATAAAAGTAATTTATTTTACCAAACAAATATTTTTATGATTTAGAAAAATCATTTATTAAAACTAATTTTTAAAATACTTTTGAGAAAGTTTCTTCTAAAATATTCTTTTCTTTCAAGAACTTTCTTTAATTATCCAATCTAACCAGATTTGGAAGCAATATGGGTAACCAAGTCAACAATACGGCAGGAATACCCAAATTCGTTGTCATACCAGCTGACCAATTTGACGAAATGCGGATTGAGAACCATAAGACTAAAAACGAAAAGTGTCAAATAATCAAGAAAATATTAAAAACTTACGCCTCAGCGTCGAAGATAGACGAGTGAGTGTCACCAAGAAAGTCAGTAGAAACGACCTAAAAGATTAAAATTCAAATTGTTTTTTAAAAATAAGAAAACCTGGTCTTCGGTATAGCCAAGAATCCCTTTAAGTTTTCCTTCCGAAGCAGTCTTGATTGCACTCTTAATAGTCTCCTTAGTTGCTGGCTTCTCCAAACGAGCAGTCAAATCAACAACGGAAACGTTTGGTGTCGGCACACGGAAAGCCATTCCAGTAAGTTTTCCATCCAATTCAGGAATTACCTTAAAGCAAAGGAAAACATAATTTATTCAAGATAATAGGAAAAACCTTTCCAACAGCCTTCGCAGCACCAGTACTTGCCGGAATAATATTCTGGCCTGCGCCACGTCCATCACGCCACTGCTTGCCGCTAGGGCCTAAAAATAACTTTTAATTAAAATTAGAAAAAGAAAACAAACCGTCAACAGTCTTCTGCGTAGCAGTGACAGCGTGCACAGTAGTCATTAAACCTTCAATAATTCCAAACTGATCATTGATAACCTTTGCAAGAGGAGCAAGACAGTTGGTAGTGCAGGAAGCATTGCTTTAAAAAAAACTTAAAAACCAAAAATGAAACAAGAAAACCTAATGATATGATGCTTGGAAGGATCATATTTGTCCTCATTCACACCAACCACAAACATTGGAGCATCAGCAGATGGAGCAGAAATGACCACCTTCTTGGCTCCACCCTTCAAATGAGCAGAAGCTTTCTCGGTGGTAGTGAAGACTCCAGTCGATTCAATGATATAATCAGCCCCAGCACCTGCCCAGTCAATCTTTTCAGGCTCTTTGCTGAAATGAAAAAGATTAAAAATAAGAGGGGAAAACATTCAACACATACAAGTTGAAAACTTTGATCGTATGAGTCGACTTTCCGTCCTTCTCAACAACCAAATTTCCATTGCTTGCATGAATCTTTCCCTTGAAACGTCCATGAGTGGAATCATAGTTGAACATATAAACCTAAAAAAGTAATGAAATCATTGATCCAAAGTCTCCCCAAACCATATAGTCAAGATCAATGAACGGGTCATTGACAGCAACAACTTGAACAGTATCCTTCTCGACCGCTGCGCGTAAGGCAAGACGACCGATACGTCCAAATCCATTGATTCCCATCTTTGGCTTTGTCATTTTAGCAATTAGATTAAACAATTTTAATATTACTTATCTGAAAATAAAAAGAGAAATGCTTTAAATCATAAAATAAAAATGTGAATTATTAAAAACAGCATGGAACGAGAAATAATAAGTAAACCTTATATTTTAGCCTTTAACTGAGTCCTATTTACTTGCAGTGTTTACCTATAGGACGCATCGCCCGCATAAACAAAGTCTGTTTAGTATCTTTTCGCCTCTCTCAAGGCAAGTCACAAAATGTTACGTGTTATAACATCGATTTCAAAAGTGAGGGACTACTTACTACAATGTTCTTTGGTCTCAAAAAATATTTCTGCAGTCCCCTAATTACAAAAGGTTTTTTTAAATGTTATTCAAAAATAATTTGAAATCAATGGAATATAGAATGAAATAAAATTAAAAATTCAAAGAATTATTGGAAATGGAAAGAACGATAGAAAAATGATAGTTTTTAGATTAAAGAAATAAAAAAGAGAAAATTAGTATTCGGACTTTAAAATGTTTTCGCGCAAATGGGTTACATATTTACAAAAGTTCAGAAACGAATGCGCTTAAATACTTCTAAAATTAAAATAACAACAAAATGCCAAGAAAATAAAAACGCCAAAATATTGCCTAAATTTTGCATTTGAATTTCTTATTTTATTTCCTGCAAAAATTATTTATTTTATCAACAAACAATTTTCTTCTTATAACAAATAAATATATTACTCCTTTTTTCACTAAAACATTTAATAAAACATTCAAAATGTCAGTTAAGTAAATATTTTTTAACGTTTTTTCTTGTCATTTTCTAAAATTACTCCTTTTATTCTCAAAAATGTTCCCAAACTTAAATCGATCACTTCTTTTTATGTGTTATCTATTAAAATACTAAATGGTCTGATTATTTAAGTTCTTAAGAGTTTTAATCGCGCGTTTCTTATCAATTTATCAAACGATTATTTTATTAACTTATTTCTTGCAGTTTTTTCTTTCCTTTTTCTTTTTTTAGGTGAAATTTAATTAAAATTATTAAAATCTGCATTAATTAACAATTTAACTTAATCTTCGACTAACAACCTTCTTAAAATTGAAAAAAATTCAAATCATTTTTTCAACTCTGAATGGTCCTCACAGACTATTTCCATGAAAACCCGGCCAAATCTGTACCTTTTCGACTTTGCATTGATGGAAAATGGATTGATGTTGACGAACAACTTTTGAGAGCACATCCTGGAGGAGGTGCAATGCTTACCTATCGCAATTTGGAAGCAACTGCTGTGTAACGATTTTTAAAATTTTTTTAAAATTTTTCTTTTAGTTTTCATGCTTTTCATGCCAATTCAAAACTTGCTTATAGCTGGTTGAGAGAACGTCGGGCTATCGCGACAAGCGAAGATTCTTTAAAGATTCTTAATGAGAATGGTACAGTAAACGATTTGGCAGAAGAAGAACACACGGGTGAAAATGAGGAAAAGGTTTTTTTTCTTAAATTTATTTTTACGTCTAAAAAAATAAAAAAGCTTTTCTCAGTCTGATCTCTACGAAAAAGAAATTAAAAAACGACTTTTGAATGTTAATATGGGAAAATTTGATTTAAATTCACAAGAAAGCGAAAAGGTTTTTTAAATTAAATTTAAATATTTTCATATTTTATTTAAAGATTTGCCAGTCATTTTCAAGGCTAAGAAGTCAAGTTAGAGAATTGGGTTTATTAAAAGGAAATAATTCTTATTTTGCAAGAAAATTCGTTGAAGCAATTTGTTTAATTTGTTTTTCACTTTTTTTACAAACTAAAGACCAATTTGTGATCTCCGCGCTTTTAATGGGTTTGGCATGGCAGCAATTGGGTTGGATGATACATGAGGTTCTTCTGAAATATTTTTGGGATTTTTAAAATTAAAATAGCTTTTTAGTAAAGTTATTTGATTTTAGGTAGTTTTTCATAATTTGAAAGTCTCTCCAAAAGAAATCTTCCAATAACCGAAAAATTGGCTCCTGGGGGTTTTAAGGTCACTGAGCACGATTTTTACAACAAATTTACGTTATCCACATTCCTTATCGTTTAATCGATTTATGGTATCGGATACTTGTAATTAAAACCCAATGGGGGTTTTATAGGTTTATTTTTGATTTTTTTTTGTCAAGTAAAATTTTTATTTCGCCCGAGGCGATAAATATTATTTTACTAAAGAAAATTATTTTATTAATTTTTTAAATTTTCAGTATGGTCACCAACAACATTTCACGGTTTATTTCTCCTATTTATTTATTAAAAATTTATTTTTCAAAGAATCGTTGGTGGAATGATTGTTGTGGTTATATTTGTGGAAATTTCCTTCAAGGCTTTTCTTTAGCTGGATGGAAGAATCAACATAATGTACATCATGCTGCTACAAATATAGATGGAAGAGATGGAGATTTGGATTTACTTCCCTTATGGGCTACCGTTGGAACACATTTAATGGTTTTTTTTTTAAATTAAATTTTGGGAAAAATTTAAATGATGAAAATCTTATCTCCACGTAGCTATAGGCTAGCAAATTTAAAAAAAAAGTTGACTGAATAAAATGATTTTTTGTTTGCCCCCCTCAACTCCCTAAATTCTCTCAAACAAATATTGGGGGTGAACTGATATTTTATGAAACATTTATTCTGTTATTGAACCCTTACCATTATTATGTTTTTTATTTATCTTCGGGATTATAGTAGAATCAAAATTTCAATTTTTGGTGTTTCTTTTTAATTTTTTTAAAAATTTCTTTTAAACCATTTTTCTCTCTAAAAATTATTATTTTTAGAGATTAGAAAGCAATTCATTATTTGCCCGTCTCATTCCTTTTCAACATTTATATTGGGCTTTTGCACTTCCTTTGCTTCGTCTTTCTTGGCTTTTACAAACTTTACAATTTGTTTTTAAAATGCAATCAAGTTTTTATAATGTGTGAAAATTTTTAAAGAAAATTTTAAAAAAATCTCGTTTTTTAGATTCATAGAGAAAGAGCTTTAATAGAACAATCAACAATTATAGCTCATTGGACTTTGGTTATGATTCAATATTATTTTTTACCTAATTATCAGGTTATTTTCTAATTTATTTCAAAAAATGTTAAATAAAAAGAATCCGAGGAAAAATAAATTTTTGGAATTAACAAAAAAATATCATTGGAAGTCCCTAGAAGATGAATAGTCTTTTTGTAGTTGTTAATTAAAAACTGGGAGAAACTCTGACTTTTTGTTCTTCAACTCAGGGCTAACAGCCTAATTTTGCTTTCTTTTTTTTGTGGACACTAAAATTCTTATTTTTCCTTTTAAATTTTTCTTATAAATCGCGTCTTTCATTATACCCCTTTTAATTCCAAAAAATTGAAAAAATTTCAAAAAAAACTTTTTTTAATTTTTTATTTTTGACAAAATTATAAAAACACTGATTTTCTTAATAAAATCGTCAGAATTTAATTCTCTTTTTCAATTAAAGGTTCGTCTCCATTATTTTTTAATTTCACAACTTTTTGCCGGATTCTTAATATCACATGTGGTTACTTACAATCATTATTCTACTGACAAGTTTCCACGTAAAAATTTTCAAAATTTTTTTTAAATTTTTATTTTAAAGATAATGACCCAATTTTGAGTAATTATGCTTGTCTTCAACTCTACACAACTCGAAATATGAGACCCGGTTTGGTAATTGACTGGCTTTGGGGTGGATTAAATTATCAAATTGAACATCATTTATTTCCTACAATGCCTAGACATAATCTTAAAAAGGTTTGGAATTTTTTAAAAATTTTTAAAAAATCTGGAGGACTGCAAAAAAAACTTGCGGACAAAATTTGCGGACAATCCAGAACTAGAAAAATTTATTTAGTGGTTTTTGAAACAATAGCCTTCTTGGATAGTGATTTAAGGTGTTTTTTAAACATTAAAACCAGCAAAAATATTTATGTTCGACACACCAGTCCGCAAACGTTTGTCCGCAAATTTCTGTCCGCAAAAAAATTTTTTTTTCGGTATAAATTTAAAATTATATTTATTTTGTCAGGTAATGCCATTGGTCAAAGAATTCTGTGCTAAAAATAATTTGCCTTATATGGTAGATTTTTTAGAATATTTTTAAGAAAAATATTTCTTTTTAGGTAGATGATTATTTCACTGGTTTCAAATTAACAATAAATCATTTACGCAATGTTGCTGATATTGCTAGTGAGTTTTTTCAACGGAAATTGAGTGGGGGATAATTCTAACTTTTATTTTAAAATTATATTTAATTTAAAGAAAAAAATCTCTAAAAAGGACATGTAAATAAATATATTTTGACATTTCCACCCCTTTTTTTAAATGATTTTTAAAATACACAAAGTCTTTTTCAACTACAGTTGACTCCGGTTACAAGGAGCATTACCTAAGGAGTGTTCTGTTCCTTGGCATACCCTAGGGAATCACAAGTTTTTAGGCAAAAACACTTTGGGACCTTAAAATCTGTGCCCTTATAACCGAAATCAACAGTATTACTTTCGGACTTATTTTACAATCCTAGAGACATAAGAAAAAAAAGAGAGGACATGAGAGAACGTCCCTAGAATAAATCCCTGCTTATCGTTCTGAAATTTAATTTTTAATCTCTAAAAAGGGGTCTGAAAGTTTACATTAATTTGTTTTTGTTTTTAATTTATATTTTTGTTTTTATTCAAATTTTTTTTTTTATTTTAAGATTAAAAATAAATAAACACGTACAAAATAAGTTCATAAATGAGTTTAATCTCTTAAAAGATTATTTTTTATTTTTTATTTATTAAAAAACAATTACATCATTTGGTAATATTTACAAGTAAAATCCCTTAAAATAAAAATTTGTTCTTTCAAAAATTGGTCTTTTGGGATAATTAATTTTTGGCCAATTTTTTTAGTTTTTTAGACCTTTTTGGTTTTGTTTATTGAAAGAAAAGTATTTGTTTGGTTTAAAAATAAATAAATAGATTGATGATTTTATAGAAGAAAAGAAGAAAAATATATATTTTATTTTATTTATTTTCCACGACCACCCTAAAGTCTTTATCTCGGTTTATTGGCATAGAAAGGACTAAGAAAAATTGGAGCGAGCGTTTTTGTTTGTTTGTGCTCTAAAATAACAAGTAAACACTTTTCTCCTTTTACCCCGTGGTTTGTTTATGTGTGCGGTGATGAATATGAAAAGAATCGAAATGGCTGCTATGGCGTGTGTTTGTATTTTTATTTTTTGTGGACGGACAAAAGAGCAATGACAAAATTTTTTGAGTTTCTTTCCAATAAATCTCCTTAAAAAAGGATTTTGTACCATGATAATGATTAGGTTGAAGCCTGAGCCTAGAGACCATTTGACCCTGTGCCCTGTCCCTAATCCGGAGGTTATAGACTTCGCAGTTAGAGATACAAAGAAAGAAAAATAGTGTGTAGGTATTTACTCTTTTGTCGCTTTTATTCAATATATAAAGAGATTGCCCTCTTTCCTTTGTCGCTTACAAGAATTCTTTTATGGTTGTTGTTGTTTGTCCAGTGTAGGCATGAAGAGAAGGTAAATGAAAGAGTAAATAAGAGAAGGGGTTTGGGTAAAAAAAGCTTTTTCTCTTCAACGGAAATGTGTGTTTGTGTTTATATATCAGCGAGCAATCGAGAAAAAATTGTAAGGGGCCGGGAAATGTTTACATTTATTTTCTCTTCACATTCGTCACTAACTGACAGCCTCTTTTCTTTTTCTCTTTTCTTTTTCTTTTCTTTCTCTCTCATTTTTCGCCCTTTGCCCTATGTCTCATTTTTGCTTTATGTTGTTTTCTTCACCCAATTTTTCCCTTCAATAAACACACAAAATATGCATCACATTTTATATATTTTTATTTATTCGTTGTCGCATTTTTTGTTTACGCGTTCGAGTTTTACCTTTTCTTTCATTTCTCATTATTTCGTCGGTAAACAACCACTGGTCGTTCACAAGTTCTTTTTAGCTTTTTTTTTTTTTGTTTAAATGTCAGAAAAAAATGTGGTCGGAATGTCGGAGACCTTTTTTTTGTTTTGTGTGACATTACCCAAACATCAATGAAAAAAAAAACTAGGTAAAAACGAACAGAAAAAGAAAAATGATGTTTTGTTTGCATTTGGCCAACGTCCCACATTCTCTCTCTCACTCATTTTTTTTCTTTTTTATTTTTTAGTCATTGGGCGGTCTTCAAATATGAGAGCAAAAAAAAAAAGAGAGAAAAGAAGCCTTTCCTTTCACAAAAATAAACAAAACAAATAAATATACACATCATTCCCCTTCTCCCCCAAAAAGCGCTCGCTCAACAACAAATATAAACATATAATATTTTTATTTATTTTATCCCGAAACGCTCAATACATGCGTTCTCTCTAAATTTTTATTTATTTGTCATCGTTGACTAGTAAACAGAAAAATATATATTCTAATAACAACAATAATAATAAATACATTTTATTTTTATTTGTATCTAGAATTAATAAATACTGTTATCGAATATTTTGTACTTAAAACTTTTTGGTCCCTTCTATTTTATTTATTTTCACGTTTTTCAACCCTACAGGGGATGACGAAATTAAGGGTAATTCGAATTTCCGGAATGACAGGGCTTTTGTGATATTCTTGACTCTACTGTCCCTAGGGAATTTTACACGGAACGGGCCAGGTGAGTCCCGCCAACTGAGTCCCAGAAACCGAGTCCAGTCCCAGGTAATAAGTTGGCGGGACTCACCTGACCCCAACTGAATTTTTCAGGCTGTGAATTTTTAGTCTTTGTTTCTTTTTTAGCAATTTGTTTTTGATTATTTTTTAATCTCTCCTCCTGCATATTTTTCATAAATTGTGCATTAAAAGAGATTAATTTTTAAAATTTTATTTTTTAAACCTTTTATTTTTGTTATGATTCCTTTTGTTTTTTTTTCTCAATAATTTTTATATTTTTTCGAATCATTTGATTATTTGCACTTTAAATTTATTTTTAGAATTTTTATCAGAAAATAAATTTGTTTCGAAATTAAACAGGAAATGAACAAAACTTCCCAAATCCCTTTCCTCGTGTTTACTCCCCCACCTTTTTTTATTAATTTTTATTTTTCAAAAATCCTTTTAAAATTAAAATTTAATTAAAGTAGCATTTAAACGTTCAGGATTATTCTCTAATTTTTAAAAACAGCCTTTCATTTTTAATTTCTTCCTATCTCTTCCAAAAGAGATAGGATTTTTTTCTCTAAACTCTTTTTCTCGTTTATTAAAAAAATGTTTGGAATTTGTAGTAGTTTTTAAAAATTTCAACAAAACTTAATAAAAACAACGAAACGCCGATCTCAACAAAAATTAATAGACAAAATAGGCTGCAATCACTTTTCCTTTTATAGTAAGTTTTTAAGTTTATTATGGGGCACTTTACCATTCGGACAATTCGCCGAAAAAACATTCGGTGAATTGTCTTTTCTGTGAATTTCCTCCAAAAACATCCAAAAATTTTTTTTAGTTGTCTTCTCTTACTTTGTCAATGCTCAAATCAAAAAGGAATGCTCCAATTAATTTTCCTTTAAAAATGGCTCAACAACAGGGAAATAATGAACAACAAATTAATAATTCTTTAACTTCATCAGAACAACAAATTAATTTACAAAATGTTTCTTCTTCTTCTACAACAACCACAACGGTGACTACAACAACAATTGATGCTTTAGCAGCAATTTTGAGTGGTGCGATTGAACCTGCTTTAGCTGCCCAATTGCTTGTTCTGAATCCTCAGGTGTTCTTTATATTCTTTATGATAGTAGGACCTCTCTAATTGAACGACCCTCTCTAATAATAAGCCGTTGATCGAAGCTTCGTCTTAACCCTAGGGATATGAGAGTTTGTGGGATAAGTTAGAGATTGATAATTAGTATAACGGGATAAGCTTGGGATATCTGAGAGAGCGATGAGAGTTTATATTTTCATTTATCATTTTATCTTCACTTCAAAAATCATTTAAAATCAAAAGGAAACCCCTTTAAAAGAACAAAAATTACAAAATACGAAAATTTGTTTTTCATCTGTTTGTTGTTTTTAAGCTCCCAAAGGCTTCACTAACACAAGTATAAAGTCCATGTGCACTTGAAGCGGCTGTTTTCTTATTTTTTATTTATTTTTTAATAAATATTTCCTCTCTGACTCACACAAAAACATTTTTATTTAATATTCCCGAGAAATGAGAGAAGGGGATTTGCTTTCTTTTTCTCATTCTTTAAGTGCGCAATAATAAATAAATCCTTATTCATACAAATCCGTTCCAAAAGGCATGTAAACAAATATAAAATATTTGTCTGTTTTGTTCGTCATAAATGTTGGAGGGGATGTTATGGCGCGGGGACGATATGACGCGAGCATTTATACAATCGTCAGATGAGAACCTAGAATGTTGAAATTATGTTTGGTTGTCTTTATTAATGTCTTCTAGTCTCTCAAGAAATTTTAGATTTTTTGGTTTGGTATTTCGAAAGTTATGGTCGAAAATGTCGAATTTTCTAGAAAGTGTTGATTTTTGGTTATTTTTTGGCCATAACTTCTGAAATACAAAACCAGAAATTCTGAAATTTTTAGAGAAGTTAGATAACACTATTGGGGATATTTGATAAAAATTTGAAAGCTTCAGAGTTTTGGAAAGATGTCATTTACAAGCCCGCGTCGTAACAACTTTGCGCCGAAAACACCCTACCTAATAAATATTTAACTAAATATTTTATAAAAGTTAGAAATAAAATTCTAAAAACGCAATCTTTGCTCATTGACAACGCGCGTAAGTACATCAACAGATGTTTGTATTTTTTAAAATAAAATAATTAATGTTAGCGTGCTTACGAATTATTATTTATTTATTTTTGTTGTTTATTGTTTAATAAGAGGAGATGTTTTTAAAATTTTTAAAAGGAACGCCTTTCTTAAAAGAAAATATATATAAACATTTGTTTTCTTCTTATTTTGTTTTAATTTATTCTTTTTTTAATTTTCTAATATCCGAACTTTATGTTTTGACCCTTTTCTAAGTCAACTAACGATTTTTATTTATATACTCTCTATTTAACAAACCACTCGATATAAGAGACTTTTTCCTCGCTACCTTATTTTTAATACTATTTATCCCTTTTTTTCTGGCAGAATATTTAAAAAGACAGTTCTGATTTAATTCTTCCGAATTCTTTTTTTCAACACCAAATCATGGTTTCTGAGACTTTTGGGGTTAGAATTTACATAATCCCTCTCTCTTTCCATCTTGTAAAATAAGCTTTCTCCTATATTTATCTTTTATTTGTTCTGAACCTCTTAAATTCGCTGTTTTTCAACACCTTTTTATTATTTAATCGAGATATCTAAAAGCTTGGGATAGTAGAGAACGTTTGGTGTATTTTAAAGAGATGGTGTGTGGCTGATACTCATTTTTTATAATTTTTTTTAAATTTTATTATCAACACTAACGTTTACTTTATTTCGTCACAACATATTTATTTTGAACTTACTGTCACATGTACTGTTTATTTTCTCTCTCTTTTTCTTTCTCCAAGTTTATTTCTCTCTTGTTTATATTTTCTCTTGTTTATTTTCTCTCCAACTTTGTTTAAAACTTTTTTTTTGTTTGTTTAAAAACATTTGTTTATTTAAGTTTTATTTTTCTCTTTGTTTTGTTTATTCTCCTTTAGGGCAAAAAAAAATATTTTTTTTTATTTTTTGTGTCAACAATTTAACAAGGACAAAAGGAAAAATTGATTTATATTTTTATGGGACCAATCCCGTCATGACCGCCCCAGTGCATGTTTACTGTATTGTTTACATTTTATTTTTCTGTTTTTGCTTCTGTCCATTTTGTGAGAGGCTGGCAATTGGCGAGTAGAAAAATTAAAAAGAAAAGGAAAAATAAATAGTCTCATTTTTGTGTTCCCTTTTATATAACCCCTTTCCTCTCCCATATTTTTTTTTCTATTTTTTCACTTTAAAAATGTTATTTTCGTTTATTTTCTTGATTTTCCCCAATTTTTGTTTTTGTGTTTTCTTCACCTTTTGGTCTACTTTTTTTTTTCTATTTTTTAACAAAAATAATAACAAACATATCAATCAATTTAAATACTGTATTTGTCTAGAAAGGTGTTGCTTGTTTGATTTTTTAGTTATTTAAATGTCTCTTACCATAATTTAATGTTTTGAGGTTGGGAGGAAGTTGTACGGAAGAACTTCCAAGTTTAATCTTTTAATTGAGGACATTTGAGTCTTGGCGTTTTTCTGTTTTTTGACGGTTTTCTTGACATTTTTTCTCTAGTTCCTTGTTTGGAAGAACTCTTATCTTCTCTCTTTTTTTCTCTCCGTTATTTTGTTTATCTCCTTCTTGTTTCTCATTTCTTCCTCTTTTATCCATTCTTGGGTCTAGGATCAGAAAACAACGGTGATGATTTCAACCCTTCCGCAACCTTAAATTTGTTGATCTACATATTTTTTCCACTTTTAAGATTTCTTGATACTGATATATAAATTGGGTCTCTTTTCCTTTGAGGTCGTCGTCTTCTTTTCTTTTGTGGGTGAACTGTGGCAGGACCTTTTTCTTCCAGCATTTCCCTTATAATTCCCTCACTTGTATTTTTTGTCTCCTATCCCATTACTTTCCTCAGGATGTTGATATTTTGGATTGATCTTCGAACTTCAATCCAAAAAGGATTCTGTAGTTAGGGTTGTCGGTTCTGAACCGAACCGAACCGATGATTTTTCGGTTCGGTTTCGGTTATCCGAAGATTTTCCTAGAACCAACAACCCTATCTGTAGTCTCTTTCAGCTTCATCCCTTTCAATGTCAATTACCACCACCCACAAGAATCTTTTGCAGACAATCTCATATTTTTATCTTTTTTTAAAGATCTATTTTTTAATCATTAATTACTGTAAATGTCTGAACGATTATCAACCACTTTTTTATTTATTATTATTTTTTAAACATGCATCATCGCTTTTAACACAGATTGCCATACTGTGGATTAAAAAATAAGGAGAATGTCCCCTTTAAAGTCTGGCATGTTTCATAAATAATAATATGTAAACAGTTGGTATATTTTTTAACGATTAAAAAATAAATGAAAGAAAATGGGTTGTTTTTAATTTTGAGAGGTTATTTTTGAGGTTATATAATTTTGATTAAAAAATGGAAGTAAATTTTTTTTAATGTCAAGATATTTTTTTTCTTGAACTAAAAATAATCTTTTAGTATGTTATTTTTATTTTTTATTTCCAAATCACTTTCTTTAATTTTAAAAACAGTTTTTTTATTTTTTTATTTTTTTATTTTTTTTTTGATATTTAAAGTGACTCACTTTGAAAGGGTTGGTAACAACTCTGCGCGGATTTATAACTTAACTAGATTTTTGCCTAGAATCGTGAAATTTTACAGAGATATGCTTACTAAGGTCTTCTAATTGTCTGATAAATTTCAAAATTTTTGGTCCAAGATTTCATAAGTTATAGCCAAAAATGCCGAGTGGTGACACTTTGAACGGCAAAGATGACATTTTCGACAATAATTTTCTAAATCCAAGACTAAAAATTTTGAAACTCAGGGAACCTTTATATAACACTGGGACGAATATTTGATTAAAATTTCATTTTCCTATCTACTAATTTAGCGAAGTTATGTAATTTTGCTTATTGGGAATTATATAAATCTTTATGTGCACCAAAACAATTTTTGCAACTTGAACAAACGCCAAAACTTGAAATTTGCGTTTTTATTCAGAATAAAAACTTTTTTGGTGCACATCCAAATTTTATATATTTCCCAATTTGTTTACGTTTTAGTGTGCTACAAATTAAAATTTTAATTTGTAAGCATTGTTGTTTGTTTTACTTTTAATTTATTATAATTAGTAAATGTTGTTGTGTCTACAGAAAGATTTAGAAATTAGTAAAATGTCTCAACAACAGTGCCAGAATAATAACAACAACGTTAATAGTAATCAACAACAACAATTTCCTCCTTCGACAACATCCCCATTTTCAGCAACAACAAATTCTAGTGTAAGAGGGGTTATTTATAGGGGGGTTTTGAGTGATTTAATGGTTAAAATGGCTTTTGGAAAATTTTTTTTAATATTTTTTTTTGGCTTTGATTTGTCTCTTCTCTTACTCGCTATCCCTCCATTCTATCAACTTCTCATAATCTCTCTCTCACTTATCCCAAGCTCTCGATATCCTTCATTAATATAATTTATGTTAAGCGTTGTCATGACCCTTCTGTTTAATTTTAGGTCATTTAAAAAATTTTTGAGTTTCGAGCCTTGAAATTTTGTTTAGAGTTTTGCTTGGGTTTTGGACCTGATTTTGACTTTTCTTTAGGAATTTGTTTTTTTTGTTACCATGTTCAACCCTATTGAGTCTTTTAACTTTAATAATTATTTTTTTGAACAGCTGGAGCAACAATTGCTTCTACTTGCAGTTCAGGAGCGTCTTGCCCAGTCATTTTCATCTTCATCAATATTCCAACAACAACCTTCTACTACTACTCCAACCCAACAACAACATTCTTTACCACCTCCATCTCTTTCACCTTCTTCACTTTCTGTTTGGCAACAAGTAGCAGCTTTATGTCAATTACCTTCTGATGCACATTCGATTTTAAATGCTGTAGCAAGTATTAGTCCAAATTCTTTGGATGCTTTAGCTGCAGCTTTAGTTACACAACAACAACAACAAACAACTAATTCTTCACTTCCTTTAGAAAGTATTTTATTGCAAGCAGCAAGTGCTCTTCCTTTAACAACACCCAGCCATCCATTATATCAACAGGGACTTTGTTTGTGGTCTCAATGCAATCAGGTGTGGTTTTTTGTATGTTTTTTAGAGAATTGAAGGTTTTGAATTTATATCTCAGGGTTGAAGGTTTGGACCCGGCTTGTGAAGGGTATCGGATACCTTTAATAACTCGATCATCCGAAACTTTTTTTAGTTGCTCAATGCCCATAATTTTTGATTCATGAATTCATTTTTCAAAAAGTTAGCCTTTTGATCAATAACTTGTCAATTTTTTTACTGATGATCTTGAGGGTTGTCGGTTCTAGGAAAATCTCCAGGTATCCGGAACCGAACCGAAAAATCATCGGTTCTTCTGTTCGGTTCGGTCCAGGACCGACAACCCTATGTGAAGGGTATCAGATATTTGTTGGACATTTCCCTCCTTTTTCAATTCCTTCATTTTCCCTTATTCCTGATCACTTTTAATACTAATTTTGTTAAGATCTATTTTGTCATTTCTTCCAATTTAAATAGATTTCGATCATTCCTGATACTCTTACCTTTAGATTTAAATCCTCAAACATTTTTCTCAACAAATCTTCATGTCTTTTATTTTTTTTCAGAAATTCGATTCACTCGAAGCTTTCCTCGTCCACTTAGCTCAATCCCATGTTCAAGACGAAAATGCTGCTCGTCAATGTCGTGCCCAAATAGAATTAGTAGATGGTTTGGAAAGAAAATTAACAAATGAACGTTCTCGTCTTCAAGCAATGATTACACATTTTCAACTAAAACAAACACCAGAAACGATTTCTTCTGTTTGTTCTTCTCTTTCATCTACAACACAACAAATAAATAGAAGAGGAAGTGATTTAATAGAACAACAACATTCAAATATTTTACCTTCAATTACTCAACAAAAAATTTATGAAGAACATCTTAATCAACAACAACAATTATTGCAACATTTGCCATTAGAAGGAATACAATTGAAGGAGGTAATGAGAGAAGCTTTTGATAAGATTAAAATATCAGGGCTTTTTTCTCTTTTGAACCATGAATCGTTGTTCTCCTTCTTCCAAAAAATCGAACGGTTTCGCTGTTTCGGTTCAGAAACCGTCGATTCGGTTTTTGTCCACCCCACATTTTTTCAAAATTTTGAATGTTAACAGGTCCCATTCTTAACAGTTTTCAACTCAGAGAACTCTTATCATGGTTGTCAATGGTATAGGAAAAGTCAAAAGGTTTAGGGTCTAATGGTACGATTTTGGGTTTCTGGTAATTTAATTACTTAGATTACCGTAAAAACTGTATTACTATGACATGCCATTCTATTTTTCAATGTATTTTTTCTGAAAGGTTACATGTTGTGAAACGTGCAAAAAACATGTTTTCCGCACGGTTTGAGAAATATTGATGCCATTATATTTGAGGGTGCCATTCTAATACAGGGTGTCATAGTAATACAGTTTTTACGGTAATCTCTCCTTTCTTTCTAATTTGATGATTCCATTTATTTTTCCAACCATTTTCTTTCAGAATCTACTTAGTCATTCATCATTAGAAGATTCTCAAAAACTCATCACCACATCAACAACATCACCTCAATTTTCTTCACATAAATTACCCTCATCTTCTACAACAATTCCTCAACAAACAGCAGCTACAGCATTGGCTGTTTTATTAGCTTCATCAATAACAAAAGAAGAACCTCCACAAACTTTGGCTAACAATAATTTTTTTGGTCTAACAACAAATCCTTCAACAACACCTTTTTCAGCTCTTTTAAATGCTGCAGCGGCAAGTAATACTAATAATACAGCAAATACACAACAAACTGTGGGTCGGTTTAAAAAATATTTTTTTTTTGTGATTAAATTTTTTAAAATACATAAGTGGGATATCCAAGGTCCTTTGTTCTTTTTAATTCATCTTAAAAAATTTTCCTGGGCGAGCTCCCTTCTTTAGAAAAAAATTTTTTTTCCAACTTCGATACTTTTCTATATTGATAGGAATCGACTTAATTAATTCCCCTAGGTAATATTTTTTCAATTATTTTTTCAACTCATTCCTGGGATGGGGAACTAATCACAGATCTCGGGAGTCAAAGACATGGATTTTGTCTTTAAACTGTTTTTATATGAAATTTGAAAAAATTATCGATAAAATAATTTTTAGCCGACTTTAAATTCTCCAATTCTGGGTCTCTTCCAATAACATCTACCAGACCTTCAGAAGTGACACCAATAATTGCATCAGTTGCCAATATACCATTTTCAGAACAAGCATTTTCACCAACTTCTCAGCTTAAAACTGAAGCAAATGTTGCTACTTATTCTGTAAGTTGTGAAACTTTTCCGGAAGAAATTCTGAAGCTTCCGGAATTTTTTAAAACTTCTTTCCGGAATTCTGAATTTATTAAAAGGGAAGCGGAGAATTAGTATATTTTGTTCTTCCGGATTTTGCATAATACAAAGGGAGATATAGCACACGCTTTTATTAGAGAGACATTCCGGAATAGACATTTTCTATCATTAATTTTACTTTTCTCTAATTTTATTTTTCTCTAATTATTTAGTTACCATCAACAACAATTTCCACCACAACACAAAGTAATTTACAAAAACCTCAAACAACTTTAACAACAACATCAGAATCACTTATAAATGAAAATGTTATTGCTTCAATGGCTGCTCGTTGTTCTTCAATACTTTCAGCAGATTATTCTTCTCCTACTCCAAGTTCTTCATATGATAAAATTACTACTACTACTACTACTACAACAACTTCAACAACAACAAATGTTGTCCCTTCAATTAGTAGTAGTTCTGTTGGTGCTTCTAGAAGGAGAATAACAACAGAACGTTCTTTGCCTTTAGCTAGTGATATGGCAAAAAATAGAGAATTTTATCGAACTCATGATGTTAGGCCGCCTTATACTTATGCGTCGTTGATTAGGTGGGTTGTAGTAAATTTATTTGATAACTGGAACTTTACGAGATACTCAGAAACCGGGTTGTACGTAAAGGTCATTTAAGGAAAGATGCGAAAGGCTAAGAAGTGAAAAGGTTCAAAAGGGTCAGAGCTATAGTTGTAAAAGGGTCAATTTTGAATGGTCATTTGTTTAAGGGTCAGGTGTCAAAAAGTCAGTGGTGTCATTATTGAAAAGAGTGATCCAACTTGTTCTTACTCCAAAATATATTTATAAAATCTTTAAGGCAAGCAATAATGGAGTCAAAGGATTGCCAGCTGACACTTAACGAAATATACCAGTGGTTTCAAGAAGCTTTTGTTTATTTTCGGAGGAATGCTGCCACCTGGAAAAATGCTGTTAGACATAATTTATCTCTTCATAAATGTAAGAGAAAGAATTTTTAAAAATTTTTTAAATAAATTTTTAAAGGTTTTACTCGTGTCGAACAAAATGTTAAAGGAGCTGTTTGGACTGTTGATGACAGCGAGTTCTACAAACGACGGCCACAACGCAGCTCTTCCTCCCGTAGCGCTCCAAAGCATTCTACAATACGTGCAGCAGCTTCGGGCCTTCGAAGTGTGGCTAGCACAAGTCATTTCAACACATCGGCCAGTCAACATTTACTTGGTAAAAATTATTTGTTCAGTCAAGGGCAGGAAAGTGGTGATCAAATTGACCCAACTTTGTTGTCGCAACAAATAAAGCATGAAATGGAAAGTAGTGCAAGCACACCTGCTAGATTGATACATAGCACTTCAGCTACATTAAAGGAGGAGGGTGAAGGGGGGCATAGAAATTTGCTTCTTTCCTTTGGTGGTGCCCCTTTCTCTTCTACAGGTATTTATTTAAATCTTGAACATCCGGAAAAATTAGGGAATTTCCGGAAAAGTCCTGAAACTTCGGAAAAAATTTCCAGGCTTCCGGAAAAATTTTGAAACCTCCGGAAAAATTTTAAAACTTAAGCAAAAATTTTGAGGCCTCCGGAAAAATTCTGAATACCCTTTCCATTTTTTAGGCACTACAAGTCCTCTTTCTGCAATTGACTTTCCAATGCATGAAGAAGAAGAGGGGGAAGAAGATTATGAAAATGGAGAATTAATGATTGATGAAGAAGAACCTCCTCGTCCACTTTCTGCCCCCGAAAGTGAAGTTGATGTTATGGGTGAAGATTATTTAGAAGAAAAACAAATAAAGGAAGAAATAAAAGAAGAAATAAAACAACCAAAAGAAGAAATTCAAAATAATCATTCAAATAATAGTAATGGTTATGATAATAATCCTTTAAGGTTGTTAAGTTCGGCAGCGGCAGCTGCACATGAACAAAGAAGAAAAATTAGCCAGTAATTATTTTTTAATTTTTTAAAATGCCAATTACAATAATTTTCTTTTGTTCTCATTTGATTTTGTTTGCCAAAAATATTTTTTTAAAGGTTTATTAAGCACAAAAAAGATATTTTTATGAATTTGTTATTTTTTGCTCAGTAAATCTAAAATTCCCAAAAATTCTCTCGGTTGTCAAAATTCGTTTTTCTTTTCGCTTTTAATGTGTTTTAATTATTTTGTTACCATTTTCAATTTTTTGTTCTCTCTATTACAGTTTATGAGTCCAATAGAAAAGTCTGTTGATTGGACGTATAAATTGTAATAGAGCCCAGTTTTTTTATTTCTCTTATCATCTCATTATTGATATCGCCTCATTACTCTTATAAACCCTTCAAATATTTTGTTAACCCTTGAAATTGAATTTTGACGAAAAAAAACTCAGAATTCAAAGCAATAAATGGCATTGACATATTTAAACAATTATTTTATTTTTTAATTATTTTTTACATACAATTCCCTTAAAACCTCACAAATGACCAAAACTTTTCTTTTGTTATCAATTTTTTATTTTTGGTCTTTTTTGTATCTATACATTTCTTTTTGAAGAAAAAAAAATATTTTGATTTATTTTTTAAAAAAACAATTAAATAACTAAAAATAACAAAAGTTCCTAAGGTGGTTGGGCCAGGTTATTAAACAGTCTGTTGAATAACCAAAAATGTAAAAGAAAACAATGAGAAAACGAATGAGCGAGCGGAAGAAATGAATGTTTTGAGTATACAGGAAGCAGGGGCCCAAGCTTCCAGCCAACACGTTCTGTTTCCCATTGGTTACCCAGATTTGACGGAAGGGGGGGGGGGAAGAGGTTCGCCAACCTGCCACTCGCCCTTTCATCCCACAAAAAAAAAAAGAAAAACCTGTCAGTAAATTTCTCCTGTGAAATGATCTCCAATTTTCCTCTCATTTATTTATCTTCTCCCCCAAACTTTAACAATTCTTCATCATCACCCAAAGTAACATTTCTATTAAAAGTACCCAATTCTTTTTCAAATTTCATTTTGTAACGATGCCAAGGTTTAAACACAAATTGCCCTCCTTTAGATTTTACATAACGAATTAATTCTTCATCCTCTTCAATTTCTTTTTTTGTCTCTATTAAATATTTTTGTTTTAAATTTTTATAGCCTTCATCTACAGAAATGCCAGAATAAAAACTGGCGCCAAGTGTGATTGTTGTTAACAAAACACTGGAAAAAAATTTTTAATTAAAAAAAAATCATATCCAAAAGTCATTTTGGATTTTGTGGTTTAATTGGCGGTCATCGAGGAAGGAAATCTTTTAGGATTATTAGTCACCATAAGTTGTATTTTCCAAAAAAAAATATTTTAATTTCTCAGGGGTAGACAAAAGCTATGATTTTTTGATCTATTAAAAAGTGAAGGAATGACGGAAGGAAGACTCTCCCAGTAAAGGAAGACTCCTTCAAACGAGTACTTGCAATTTTCTCGAGACTCGGGTTCTGTGCCCAGCGGATCCCTGAATAATTTAAAATTTAAATAAAATTAACATACGATGGAAAAAAAGAAATAAAAAATGCCATAGCAAAGCCATGAATACCAACACCTCTAACAAAGGCAAACATTGAAAAAATTGAAGCTAAAAAATGAAAATAATAATAATTTTAAATAAAATTTAAAAAAAACTTGTGGTTATTGGAAAATATAAAATTGAATAATGATCACGATAAGCAGCAATTCCAACAGTTACAGCACTTTAAATTAAAAAAAAATTTTTTTTAATTAAAAAATTATTTTTACACAATAGAACAAATATAAGCAGACAGCCAAAGTCCTTTAAAAAAACCACGCTTGTAAAATTGAGTTAATACAAAGTCGGTTTTGCGTTGCTGAAATATATATTTTTTAATTAAATTTTTATTAAAAGAGAAAATAGATTGAAAGAGCAGGGGAGGGATTATAGGAAAGATTTAGCAAAAAATTTTCTTGGGGAATTTATTTAAAATTTTTTTGCGGGAAAAGGCGGTAGTGTTCACCAGGGACGGGATCTCTTCCGCTTTTTAAAATACGGAAGGTATAATTCCTAGGTATACACCACTTAGGAAATGGTGTATACCTAGGAAATACTATGAATCCTCTCATTTTTTTGTTACAAACCCGAGTTCTGATAAAGCAGATAGCAGAAAGATATAAGAATTGGAACTCAGCCTAACCTGTCTCCCTCATAAAACAAATTTAAAAAACTGACCTTGTTAGGACTAGTCTTATAATTTTTGAAACCCTTTTATGTTCATAAAAGAACAAACAAAAAATTAAAAAACAAACCATTAAATGGCCAAGAGTTCCAAACTCTTTTCCAGCCTTGTAAAGTTCAAAACGTTCAACAGATTTTTTAATAGTATCAAGACCACCAGTTAAAACACCGGCCATAAAAGATAAATAAAAAGCTTTTTTAATTAATTCCCATTCAAAAGAATGTGGATTTTCTTGATGATAAATATTCTTAAAAATGGAAAAAAAAATTTTTTAATAAAAAAATAAGAAAAACCTTTACTCGTTGCCATCCTTCTCTTACATTATCTACTCTTCTGTTAATCGGTCCCCATTGTAAAATTGAATGGCTAACAGCATTAAGTGGTTGTAGAATTTTTTGAAAGCGTTGGGTGATTAACTGAAGAAAAAAGATTTTTAAAATTTTTTTTAAAAGTCAGTGGTCGTGTCTTGATGATAGAAATACCAAAGAAGTTCGGCCTAATTTTCAAAATCTAGAATTCTGAAAAAAACTCTTAAAATTAAATTTGCGGATTAAAAATTAGTCCGCAAATCACGATTGTCCGCAAAATCTTTAATTGAAGTTCCATATCAATTTTAGGAAAAAGAAAAAAAGAAACAAGTCGAGGACGAACTTTTCAGAAAACCGAGCATATTTTGGACAAAACTTGTAAAATAGAAATTCATCCCTCCTTAACACCAAAACCTCAAAAATAATTTAAAAAACCTCAAATTTATTTTTCATGTCATCCAAATATTCATTAGAAATCACCCATTCTCTGACTAAACCGCGGCCATCAGATGCTATAGATGTAGACGGAAGTTGATCATCATCCAACATTTAATAAGACTTTAAATTAATTAGAAAATAATTTTTTTTAATATTTTTAAGTATTTAAAAAATTTCAAAAAAAATTTTTTTTGAATTAACAAAAAATTCAAAAACAAATTTCTACTTTCAAAACAAAATTAAAAAAATACATTTTACAAATAAAATCAAAAAAACTAAACATCTAAATAATAATATCAAAATCTCGAAGTTCTTCTTCAGAAGGAAGGCTTGCTTCTACACGAGAACGTTGAATCAAGTCAGGGCTAATTAATGGGAGACCAGCACGTTCACGACGAGTAAGTTCCATATGAGCTTCACGCCTAGCCCAGTCTCTACCCACAGGCCTAAATTTTAGGTTTTTAAAAAATTTCAAAAAATTTTTACCAATCAGGCTTCATAAATAAAGCAATAAAAACACCAAACCAAATAGTAATAAACGTGCCAAGGACGAACATATATTTATGAAATTTAACCCAATCTTTGTGTTCATCTTGAGCATTTTGGCCACGCCAGAGCCAACCACGACGCTTAAATTTTTATTGAATGAAAAAATTTTAAAGAAAATAAACCATATAACCGCCTTGATCAGCAGCCAAAGGCCTGCGCCATCCGTCGTTGAAAAGCCTGAAAATTTTTATGTAAATATATGTCAAAGGGAAATATTCAGACAGCTTTTAAGCTATCTGACAAGACATTCTTTATTATAAACTAAGAGGAATCGATTCAGGCACCTGTCATAGTCGACAAAAATTCGGAGGGTTTTGAAAAGTTAGGATTAAATTCTCCAATATTAAAAAAAAAGACCCCAAAAAAGGTATAAGTTTCACTTAAAGTTAAATTTACCAATCAAGCCTGCCTTTGTTCAATTTTGGCCAAGGATTTTCATAAGCAAAAGTATCACTTCCAGGTCTTAAATTTATTTATTTAAATAAAATATTTAAATTAAAAAAATTAAAAACCGATAAAAATCTGGTTGTTTTTCCATTTTTACATCATCATCATCCCCATGTCCGTGTCCTCCTCCTCCACTTGCAAATCGGCGACAATAAATTGGTTGTAAACGAAGAACTTCAATGTCACAGATTTGTTTAAATTTGATTAACATTTAATTAAAGCTTTGCAAAAAAGAGGATCTAAAATATTTAATTAGAAATAGAAAAATTATTGTAGGATTTTTTGCAATCAGAAAATCATTTCCGTCCAAAAAGTTGATCGAATTTGATTTTAGATGAAAATAGTGTGTAAACTCAAGAGAGCATGGAAAAGAAAAAGTAAATAATTAGAGAGTATGGTAATAAAAATGCGAGACGGTTAGAGATTTCCTTTCGCGCCAAATTTTGCTTTTTAAATTTTTCTTTGTTTGTGTTTGTTAAATTTTTTTAATTAATTTTTTGTTTTCAGCTTATTGTTATACTTTTTAAAGATATTTTAACAAAAAAATCATAGAAAAATGCCGCCAACAAGAAAAAGTAAGAAGGTGAGAACAACAAGCCATCATTATGGAACAAGATCAGCTAGCAGAAAACCAGTTGAAATAATTGAAGATATTGAGGCGGAAAAGAAGATTGAAGATTTAAAACTTGTTGCTAGTCTTATGAATTGGGCAAATTATGAAAAAATGATGGGAAAGATTTTTTATGATAAATTTGGAAAAGTTTTGGAAAAACAAGTTGATGCCTTTCAGAAGACTAAAGCAGAATTGAAAGCTTGCATTCGTGAAAACTATGCAAATCAAAAGGTTTTTCTTTGGTTTTCTTTAAAAATTAATATTTAATCTCTTCAAGGCCATGCAAACACCAAAAAGAGCAAAACCTGCTACTGCTTTATTAGAACAAATAAGCAAATTTAAGGCTTTGAATTTCGATTCGGATGATGATATTGACGATACAACACTTTTGGAACAACCCGAGCAAATTGTTGAAGCTGAAGAACAGACAATTAAACAAGAGATCGAACAAGAACATCTTACTGAACGAAGACAATCTTTAGAGCCAGAACATCATGTTGAACAAGAACTTTCAATGGAAGAAGAGCGACCACTTGAGGTGGAGAAACCGATCGTGGTGGAACAACCAAACGTGCCGGAACCTCCTGTTGAGCAAGAACTTTCAATGGAGGAAGAACAACCACTTGAGGCGGAGCAACCAATTGTGGAGGATCGTCTTGTTGAGGAACATCCGATTGAACAACATACTGCAATCGAGCAAGAGCTTCTGGCTGAAAATGAAATTTCATTTGTACCAGAAACTCCATTTGCGATTGTCAACGCTCGTGCGCCTATCAATCCTCCTTTTACTCCATCGACTCCAACTACTCCAATCAATCCAAAGGTTTTTTCTAGGGATTTCTAAAAATTATTTTCAAAAGAAGTTTAAGATGGGTACTCCACGTGGGATGATTGGCTCAACTGTAATTAGCTCAATGAGGAAATTGGCCATTACAAATCAAATAACGAAGAGTACACAACAGCCAATCCAAATGCCACCAATACTTCGTCTCACTCCAGGGAGGAATGCACCAGAAAAGAATACTTTTGCTACACCGAAAAAGACACCATCTAGAATTCCATTAAAAACTCCGTCAAAAACGCCTGCAGCTCTCAATATAACATTTCAGAACGAACGCAAGCGAAAGCAAATTGACGAAAAGGCTGATCAAGCAAGGAAAGTACGTGATGATCTTTTAAGGGAGAAGGCGGATCGTGCAAAAAGGTTTTTGTTATTTTTTGTTATTTTGAAAATTTTTTTTATTTTATAGAGAGCGAGAAGAACGTGCCAAACGAGTTGAACAAAATAATAAAAAGAAAGAAGAGGCTCGTCTTGAACGTGAAAACAATATGCGCAGACATTTGGAAGCTGTTAAAGAATATCAAAATAAAGAAAAACAAGCTGAGTTGCAAAATAAATTTAACAGTCCAATTGGTCAAGCTCGTACAGTTCAACCTTTGAGTGCTCAAAATAAGAAGACAACCAAAACACCAATTATGAAGGAAGTTCCTGTAACCAAGGAAAAATCGAAAGAAGTTCAGCAAAAAGAAAATTGTGTTAATAAGTAAATATTGTTTTTTTAATGTTTGATATCGGCATTTTAAATTTCAGGAAGGTCACTGAAACACCAATCCCTGAGTTTACATTGCAGGAGGAATGTACAAATCAAACAAAAAATACTCCAATACGGTCTCCTGTTGTTACTATCAAGGATGTTTATTTGAACGAAAAAGAAAATGATAGAAACATTGAAACTGAAAAGGATGTAAGGATGCCAAGTATGATCATGCCAGATAGTGTTGATGGATCTGAATTGGAGGAGATTAGGTAAATTATGGGAATTAAAAGAGAAATTTTTTTGGAACTGAGGGATACAACTTTTTTTTAATTTATTATAGACTTTTTTAATTAAAAAATGGATCCTGAACCTCTTATTCGTAATACAAATTTTCTGTTTGGTGATTTAATTTAAAGGAACTTTTCGAAGAAACCATGAAAATAATTTAATTTTTTTTTAAATTTTTAGCATGTATGATATGACGAAAGAAAAAATATTTTTGCCGAGCACCGAGAACAACTACAATGTGGATGATTTGTCATCTGGTGATGATACGGATAATGATGAACAACCAAGAAAGACTGTTCCAAAATGGGCATTGAGTATTCTTTTGAATTTATTTTTTAATAATCTTTTAAAAAAATTTTAGAGGAAAATATTTTGGCTCGTACTCGGGAAGTTCACCGTTTGCTAACTAAGGATCAAATTGAGTGCCATTTTGGAAAAATTCATCAGCCTACTTTGCCGGAGTTGTTTAAGGGTTATGATAAGGATTATCCTCCAAGACGTGCATCATCAGCTTTTTGGGATTCACCAATGTCTAATCGTAAGCTTTATGAATTTATTTTTTGTTCTCGTAGGCATAATTATATTAGTTTTAGAAAGGCATAAGATTTTAGAGAATTTTACCTTTTTCTTTCTGATTTTGAGAAGGTAAGACTTGTGTGAACCAAGTGGGACCTTGCGACCAACCATTAAACCAACCATTAAACCTTACTATAAAATATAAAATATTTTCTTTTCTTTTAAAGCAACTCCTGGTGTTGGTCTCTTTCAAAGTAAATTCAACAACTCACCATCTACTTCTAAAGTCAATATTAAGAAGCGTTGATTAATTGTAAGAATTAAAAAGAATTAAATTATCTCCGAGAATTAAAAATACTTACATTTTTTTGTTTATAAATATTCGATGCAAAATCTTTAAAAAAAAATTTTGGTTACTGACAACATTTTTTTTTGATAAAATTTTTCTTGATATTATTTTGTTTAAAAATATGACAGGCTTTCCTGGACTTTGACTGATTTTTTTTTTAATATTTCTGTTTTTTGTCATTTTTTTGGCATTAATTAAAGATTGGCATTTTCCTTGTAAAAATTTTTTTCGTAAATTTATTTATTTAATTTATTTTAAAAAACAGCTGCCTTTAAATTCTAAAATTTATTTAGCTCTATTTAGATTTAAAATTTATTAATTCTAAAATTTATGTCTTCCGAAGATCGAGATATTTCAAGAATTTTTTCTCAAAAAGTAGAACGACGATTTCAACGAGATTTTGGGCGATTTATTGGTGGAAGTCATTCTAACAGATTTACATCAACTTCAAATGAACTTAAAAGAATTACAGAAAGTATTTTTTTAAATTTTTTTACAGAATTTATTTTAATTCTTTAAGGCGCAGAAAATTCATTAAATGTTAAATTAATTGAAGCCAAAGAAGAAGTTGATTCTCTTCGTAGAAAGTTGAATGCTCGAAATGAAGAAATTGAACGACTAAAATCCGTTGAAAATACTTCTAAAGCAAAAATTGAAGAATTAAATATTCAATTGAATGAATTAAAATTGGAAATTGAAAAAGGAAAACGAAAAAGTTTTGATTGCAATGAAGATAAGGTTTGTGAATTTTAATTAAACTTCATTATAGGGGAGATGTCTTCTATTAGGCGGGCTTAAGTCGTGACGAAAAATTCTTAAGAATGAGTCCCAGATTTCTGGTTCGATTTGCTTTTACGTGAACCTTAACCCTTTATGATCCTTAACGCCAAACGACCCAAAGTTTAAAAATTGATCCGACTTCTTTTGTTGACTTATTTTCTTCCCACGGTTCATAAAGGGGGGGGGGAATACCACCTTATCTCTTTAAAAACCTTTTTTTTTTCTAGTCAAAAGAAAAGTTACTTTTGAGTGATTATCGAAATGCTCTGTCTAAATATAAAACTTGGATGGAATTTGCTGACAAACAATTAAATGAAATGAAAGTTATTTTGGAAGAAATTGGTGGATGGACTGAAGCAAATCGTTATAGGGTTAATTTTTATCTTTTATTTTTTATTAATAATTTTCATTACAGATTTATTTTGCCTATAGAGGAATTGCTCCAGAAATGATTTCAGACGGTTTGAAATTTTTTAAAATAATTATTTGGTGATTTTCAAATTTAGATTCGGTCGCTTCACTCTCAAATGGTTCAATTATCAACTATCCAGGAAATATTGAAAATATTGAGGGAATAACAGCTTCAGAATATCGACCAAGATTTTATTGTAAATTTAGAAAATATTCTTAAAATAATTATTTTTAGGTGTGTCTACACAAACTGAAGGAACTTCTGTCTCCTCGGAAGAAAATCGATTTGCAAAACCTTTACTTCCTTCACATTTGTCTAGTGATGGAATGTCTGCTAACGAATTGCGACTTCTCGATTGTGAAAGGCAAATTGAACAACTTGAAATTCAGAATGCACAAATGCGTGAACAATTGATTATTTTTGGGTAATTTTAAAGAAAATATTTGTTTAAGAATTTTGTCCGCAAATATTTGCGGACTTTCCGCTTTTTAATTTTTAAAATATTTTTCTAGTGATCGCGCTAAACATGTAGAATTATTGGAAGAACAAAAGGAAGACTTAAAATTGCAACTTTCAATACTTGTTCGGCAAAATCAAAAATTACTCGAAGAACAAGAACAATTTAAATCAGCATTTTCTGGAGGAGAAGAACAACTCAAATTAAAGTTTTTCTAAATTTTGTTTAGAAAATAATTTAAAAAAATCTCAGAAACGAGCAATTAACAAAAAGATTGAAGACTTTAGAAGATCAAAGAGAAGGTTTAGGTTTGGCCGAGTCTCGTCGTATTGCCAAAATTTTCAAGCAAAAATATGAAAAGGAAATGGCACAACTTCGAAGCAAACTTGAAGAATATGTTTGTTTAATTTTTTTTAATTTAAGGATTTTTTTATTTTTTTTAGGAGAAAAGTTCTGACACAACAAGAATTTGTCGTTTTGTTCAATGCAATCCTTTGGATGAAGCACATGACGATCATTTTGTTAAAAAAGTGGCAGCTGAAGCTACTGCTGCAGCTAAATTTGGTGTAAATACGTTGAAGAGACGCAAAATGGTTTGATATTTTTAATTTATAAAATTTTTAAGAATAGTTTCACAAGATTTAATTGAAAATGAATTCTTTTAGTGATTTTCTCGGGTTGGGGTTCTTTTTTTCCAATTATTTGGTATCAAACTTCAGAAAACCTTAAATTTTAATTTTCGTGTATAAAATAAATTTGAGTTCCTCCAAAGAACATATACAAGTCTGTTTTTCTCGTAAAACCTCCAAAACCTTCCTTTAATTTTCCAAATATATTTTTTTTATTTAAATAAAAAGGAAGACGATATCGATTCTTCTCAACCTGCAAATAATTCTGATTTAACATTTTTGGTTGAAGATGAAGACGAGGAAGATCCTTCTACAATTCGAGAACTTCGTCTTCAATTAGCAAATGTCAAAACTTTGGTTGAACAAAATGAGCAAAGCAATTCTGAATATTTGGCTCAATATAAAGAATTTGTTAAACTTTTGTGTGGTTATGACATTCGTTTTGGAGAAGATGGTTTTTGTGAAGCTGAAAATATTCTTTCAAAAGATTGTACTTTTCTTTTTCAAAAACAACAAATTCCATTAGATGGTGAAGGTAGTAGTAGTGCAACAGGTGCAGGTATTGATCTTTTGGACAGTGAAAGTGCTCGGCAATGGAAGGATGTTTTGGAGAATTATTTGGTTTGGAATTTTATATTTTTTTAGGGTTTCGTTTTGGTTTATTAGACTAATCAGGTCTCAACAGGTTAGGTCCCAAGTGCAGAAATAAAACCGTTTTTCGTTTTGGGACAGTGTCCGCAACTATCGTCCGCAAAAATTTTTTAACAAAAACAAAATTCATTATGTGTTTAAACTTAAAATCACTTCTTTTAGCTTCGTTATCAATCAATTCCGGCGTTTCTCTCGGCTGTCACAATTGCTTTGGTTGAATCACCAGAAACTCCAGTTTCTTCTTCAAGGCAATCATCAATTGAAGAAATTACTTCTTCGCATAATTCAACTATTGAGAATGAAGAATGAAATAAAGCATTTAAAAGAGAAAAAGCTCTTAAATTATTTTTTAGTTTTTAAATTAACTCAACTATAAATTTTGATTTTTGAATTTATTTTTAAAGGGTTTTATGCCTTTTTTAATTTTAATTATTTTTGAATTACATTAGAGGCTGGCTAATGAAAACATTTTTCTTATATTTTTCTCTCCAATTATAAGGACAGTGCACCGAGAAATTTACATACTGGAAAAGATGTCCGCAAGTTTTGTCCGCAAAAACGATTAATTTCTAAAATATTTTTTCGAAAAATTAATTTTCGGTGAACTGTCTGTGTGAACTTCGGTTAATTTCCCTTCAATTACAAAGCCAGCCTATCCATTTTTAATTATAAAATTAATTATTTAATTTTAAAGGTTTTTAGATTTTTTAGAGAACTTAAAAATTAAATGCCACCATTATATCAACGATTAAATAAATTTCACCGTGAAGTAAGAATTAGTTCATTAGCAGTTGCCTCCTTAAATGTTTTTGTATTTGGATTTGGTGGTATTTATTTAATTGAGAAAATCAATCAATGGAGAATGCAAAAAATTGGACATTACAAAGAAGCTATAAACATTTTATTGGAACATGAAGAAGCTGGAAATTTATTGGGCAAACCATTCAAAATTGGAAATGCTGATGTTTACGATCATAAAAATAATTATGTTGGCAAAATTGAATCTAAGGTTTGGATTAAAAAATTTTTTCTGGAGTTTTCTGCTAAGTAATTAACCAAAAGAATATGTTTTCGGAAAATTAATTTTATATTTTAAATCAAAAATCCCAAAAAATCGGTCAATTAACATGTCAGGGTAATCCACCAAAAGGACAATTCTCTGAAAATTATATTCACAAAAAGTTGGTAAGAAAAAAACTTTCTTTACTTCAAAACAAGCAATATTGGAAAATGTTCCGTCTCGAAAAAATTGACCCGTTTCGGTTTCCATTGGATTTTAGGGTTTAAAGGGTTTTAAAGATTTTAGATTAATGATCTGTTAAAATACCCAAATCTAAAATAATCTAATTTTTTCAGTTTTTAATTCCATTATTTGGTCCAAATTGTGATGCTTCTCTAAATGTTCTCGCCAAACGTGATGAATGTAATTTTTCAGAATTTTTATTAGAAAAATTAGAATTGGAAACATCTGGAGGAGACAGATATTTAATTTTTACAAGATCTGAAGAAATTGAAGAATTACCAAAATTGACAAAACAAAAAAGGCCAAGACTTTGTAGAGATTGAAAAAAAATGATTTAATAGAAAAAAAAAGGTTTTTTAATTTTTTCTTTATTATTTTTGGGTTTTGACCTCTTGTAGTAGTTTAGTTAAGGGCCCCACTTTATAAAAAATGGAAACCTCTATTTTATGGACGGTTAAGCAAAATATTTTTTTCGTTAGCTCTATTTTACGCAAATATCTAACGAAGCTTATTAGTCCAAAAAAGATTATGTGTCCTTAGGTTTTAAGTTAAAATTTAGTATTTTGCATGCAAGGTTCTGTTGTGTCCGCACTTGCAGAAAGATTATGAATGAATAAAAATAACCCATCATCGGGTTGGATGGTGGCACAGTCGGTTGTGCTTTGGTCTGGGTCCCTTTCCACGATGGTTCTATTCCATCTCCCATCCAATGAATTTTTCCGCAGCATGAACATTACAATGGCGCGGTCGACAGCCAGGCTTAGCCTGAGGAAATTTCAGCGAACCTTCAAATGCTGCGATGATCTGACAAACTGTCACTGTTGAGAGAAAAGGAGAAGACCTTGTGAGGAAAATGAAAAATGCCTGAGTTGTGATAGGCTAGCCTGAGGTGTGATAGGCTTATAAGTGCGTAAGACGCAGGGAAGCGCAGCAATAATTCCACAAGGGTCGGATATTTCTCCTAAGTTCAAAGCAGTTGATAAGTTATTGAAAGACAAGCAACAAGCGAGGACGCTTGATTTCGCAAGGGGGAAGGATTGTTGTGTCCGCACTTGCAGAAAGATTATGAATGAATAAAAATAACCCATCATCGGGTTGGATGGTGGCACAGTCGGTTGTGCTTTGGTCTGGGTCCCTTTCCACGATGGTTCTATTCCATCTCCCATCCAATGAATTTTTCCGCAGCATGAACATTACAGGTTCCATTGGGGATTTACGTAAAATAGAGGTTTATTTTTAAATTCAAATTTTGGTGTATTTAATGTTAATCCCCCGTAGGAAGACTATCACGCCCATCACTAGAAGATAGTACAAAAAATCTTTTTAATGAAGCTTTTCTATTTTTAAATGTTTCCTAGGGGATGGACTAATATTAGAGAATATTTGGAATTTTCTTTTAAAAAAGATTTTTTGTTTCAAGCTAAATAAAATTAATTTAAAAAATAGTCCAAGTATTCTTCACCAATTCACAAAATTAAAAGTTTTATTTTTGGTAAATATTTTTGAATATTTTTTTTTCTTGTTGACTCATCAATTTTATTTTTCGCGCGGTCGTAATAAATAAATAAAATTAATGGTTATTTTTTTTAGTTTGTTTATTTTGTTTAATTACAATCTTATCAGTAAATGATAAAATATTTTTTAAAAATAATTACTTTCCAGATTACTAAAGGTTTCTTTAAAAAAAAAGTCTAGACAAACGAAGGGGGATATTTTTTGTTTTTTGGTGGTGGTCCTTCTATTTTATGGTCCCTTCATTTTGTTTTATAACCTTCTTTATGGTCCATAATGATTTTAGGTATTATAGGGAGGAAAATCTTTCTTTTCCC
This sequence comes from Meloidogyne hapla, assembly GCA_000172435.1. Classification (NCBI taxonomy): domain Eukaryota; kingdom Metazoa; phylum Nematoda; class Chromadorea; order Rhabditida; family Meloidogynidae; genus Meloidogyne; species Meloidogyne hapla. The sequence continues at coordinate 107,758 of ABLG01000164.1, read as the reverse complement.
AGAGAAATTTTCATTTTCCCAGAATTCCTCAAGGACGGTAATTTGTCATAAACGAAAACCTAAAGATTTTAGGGAGAAGAATTTTTGGGAAGAATTTAAATTGAAAAGGAAAGAAAACCTCGTGGATTCATCCCCTTTTAAAAAAACTAAAATCACAAATTTGGAAAGTAATTATATATAAATTTAAGTATTAATCATTCAATCAAAAAAAAATTTAAAACAGGTGGACGATCATTTGAAAAAAAATTTGAACACGTGCACAGTTGAAGAGATCAAAAAGAGAGAAAAGAGGATAAAATAAAAGACAAGTAATTTTTAGTTGAACACAGAAAGAGCAAAAAAAGAATAAATAAAAGAGGGCCAAAAATCTACAAAAAAACAAAAAAGAAGAAAAGGAGGGCCTTAAAATCAAACAAAAAAAAGGGGAGGAGGAAAGAAAGGAAGGAGTGGCTGTCTTCGTCTAAATGTCTTTCTCTTCAACCACTTTGGTGGCTGCCACATTCGTCAAAGAATTGCTTCAAAATACCAGCATGGGATGGCCAGAATGGCTGCAATTGTACATTGGTGGGTGAGTTAGTCTTTTTTGGGGGAAAGGGAAGGGAAGGGCCTTTCCTTCCTTCTCTTTTTTACGCAATTATTAGGGGATCGATATATTTTATTTTTATGGATTTGTCTGGATTGTTTTTTAAAAAGTGCATTTTTATTTAAAAATTTAAATTTCAGTCAATTAGAGAATTAAAAAAAAGAATTTTTTTGGATAATCTTGCACTTAAAAACAAGCCATTTTTAAGCTCTTTAACAAGTCAAAAGCTTATAAAATAAACAAATGAGTACTTAGAGAAGTTCCTAAAAAGTCCTCAAAGATGTTAACTAACATCTCTAAAAATTTCAGAATTTTTGGTTTAAAATTTCAGAAATTCTGGTCAAAAAAAGTGCTAAAATGAACAGAATTACTCGTAAAATTTGACTTCTTTGTCCATATCTTTTGGATTATTTGACCTAAAATTCTGAAATTTTTAGGGGAGGTAGATAACACTATGAAGGGTATTTGAACAAAATTATATGATTTTTGATTTTCATTTTTTAACTATTTAATAAACGCGCGCCTAAACGTTTCGCGCCCAGACGTCTCCAAGCCTAATTTAAAAAATAATTTTACGGTGAATTTTCAACCTAAAATTATTTTTAAAAATAAAAATGATTAGATTTTAACTAAAATATTCTTACAAAATTCCTTTTAAAAAATCATAATTTCTTTATAAATATTTTTTAATTTTTTTCAGATTCATTTTCACAGTGGCTAGACAGCGTTCTAAAATATTGGGATCTGGATTATCTTGATGTAAAATTTTAATTAAAAATTCTATAATTTTATTTATTTTTTAGTATCTAATTTGGCTTTTTCTGCCAATTTTCATTGCCTTTGTTTTGCCAATATTTCTTTTATTGTTAATTTACGCAAGTGTTATTTTCCTTCACTGTTATGGACTCAGAAATAGAATACGAGAAGCGGTAAGAATTTTTGTCTTTAAAAATATTTTTGTGCTTATTTATTTAACATTAAATCCTCTTTATTTTTAATGCACTTAAAGTAAAATAAGTATCGTGTTTCTGACATTTAATTTTTTGTAAGATTATTTTATGAAATTATATCCTTTCCTTTTAGCTGTTATTTTTAAGATTGTGAGGGATGGTCTATTTGGTGTAGTGGAAAAGTTGTGGATTTCTTTAATTGAAGGGTGGGGTTCGAATCCTGCTGGGATATTAATTTCTACTTTTGCATATTTTAAAACTAGGAACATCAAAACGACCTAATTGACTTTTTTAAAATTTTTAAGAAAATTTAAAAAAAATATTTTATTAAAATAAAAAAATTTTTTAGTATGCATCCAGTTATTGGGACGGTGCTAGAACGAGTATTGCCAGTTTTTGGGATGGCGTTGGTCTTCTCTGGCATGGTTAAAAAAATTTTTTCGAATTTTCATTTTTTAGCTTTGTTCAAAATTCATAAAATATTTTTTAAAATTCCATTTCCTTCATTTTTTCAGGTTACGAAATTACCGGTTTGGAGAATTTACCAGAAGAAGGGCCAGCCTTAATTGTAACATATCATGGCACTCTTCCACTTGATTTATATTATGTTATATCTAAAGGAATTCTTTATAAAAAGAGAACAATTCATTGTGTGGCTGATAAATTTGTTTTTAAAATACCAGGTTTTCTTTTAGATTTAAAAATATTTTTATTTTTTAATAGGTTGGGGTAAAATGTGCAAAGTTTTTGGAATGACACCTGGAACAGTCGATGATTGTATTAAAACACTTAAAGATGGACATTTATTAATTATAGCACCAGGAGGTGTTCGAGAAGCACTTTTTTCTAATCCTGTAAATTATGAAACGATTTGGGGAAATCGGTTGGGTTTTGCTAAAGTTGTGCTTGGAGCTGATGTGGTTAGTTTATTTAAAATATTGAAATTTTGAGTTGGTTTGGGATTTTTAAACCTTTAAAACCCTTTAGTTTTTGGCTAAATTAAAGTAAGAATTTTAATGTTTAGTGGTTAAAAAATTTTTTCTTAAAAAATTTAATTTTCGATATTTTTAGTTTCTGACAATTTTTGGGGTCTTTGCCTTTTAAAAAATTTTTCTTTGCTCTCCAAGTTTATTCTCTTTATACTTAAATATGACCAAAGAATTCGATTTTTATTTTTTAGAAATTTTAAAGGAAATTTTAAATATTCTATTTTTCCTTTTTAATAAATAATTTATATTTTTTCAGCCTGTTGTTCCAATGTTCACAGAAAATTGTTTGTTTTTTTAAATTCATTTTTTAATTTTCTTCACTTATCAGGTCGTGATGCTTTCAGAACCCCAAGATGGGGCCGACGTTTATTTAGACCTCTTTATGAAAAAACACGTCTTCCACTTTGTCCAATTTATGGAGGTTTTCCAGTCAAAATGGTTACACATTTAGGGAAGCCGTTAAAGTTTTCTTTGAGTGATACACCTGAAGAAGTAAAAAATCAAGTTCAGACAGCGGTAAATTAATTTTTTTTTAAATTATTTTAATTAGAGGGAGGATATTTTTGGGTGTTCTTTTTGTTGGCACTTATAAATTATAAAAATGGGCACCTATAATTTGATTATAACTCTGTCTTCTAGGAAGGAAATCCCTCGGTGATGCTTTCTGAACCCCAAGACATGGTTGATATTCTTTTAACATATCCCTCTCCCTTTCAACCTGAATTTTTGGAAGTCTCTGGGAAGGGAAGGGTTTCTCGGTAAAAAACGTAAATAGAGCCTCCTTCCCAAAAATGTCAACCCTCCTGTCACCTACCCAAACATAAATTTATAAAAAAAATTATTAATTTCTTAAGGTAAATAATTTAATTGCTGAACACCAAATACTCCCTGGCAGCATTTTCCGTTCTTTACTTCACAGAATACGCAAAAAACGAACAAAAGAAAGGCCAGAATCAACAATAATTCCATCAAGTTCAAGCTGTTCACTAACAACAGAAGATGTAGCAGAAAGTGGAGAATCTCCTCACAAACAAAAAGAAAAGAGAAAAAATAAAAAAATTGTTGAAAATCAAATATTACTTTCAAAATTGGAAATAAATGAAAAAGAAGAAGAAATATTATGTGGTGAATTAAGGCCTTCTAATTTAGAAATGGCTGAATGTCCTCTACTTTTTGAAGAATATTGTAAAAATAATGAGGATGAAAATAATGTTAAAGGTTTTTTTTATTTAATTTTTAAAGTTTTTCTTCAATTGAAAATTATTAGAAGAGAGAAAATTTTATCCGGTACATTCCCGGGTTTTTGAAGCAAAATTCTAGAAGGATTTGGAAGGATTTTTTTGGGGATTGTTGCTTCAATTACAAGTAGAAAATGTTTTTACCTTTAAATACCTTCCATTCTTATATATTTCTAATTAAATTATTTTTTTTATTCAGAAAATTCAAGTGCTAACCAAAAATCAACGTCTACAACACAATAAGAGAGTGTAACCTTTTAAAAAAGAATATTATTAAAAAATTAATACTTGAAAGAATTTATTAAAATACTTTTGGAAAATGCTCATCAACTTTATTATATATTGTTTTTGGTTAGGGTTGAATCTGTGGGGATGGAATTTCTCTTAAAAAATTTTTTTTAGGATTGCTGGGCACTCATACCCGTTTCCCCAAAATTCAATTTAAATTCTTGGGTCGCCTCGAAACTGGGGGGAATTTAAATAAATTAATTACCCTCCATTAGAAAATCTTAAAAATTACCTTGTAAAATATTCCCATTCGAAAAACCCTTTAGACCAACATTAAAAACATATCTACTTAAAAAGGAACTTTTTTCTGTATAGAATCCGGTTAATGGATAATTTGATTGCATTCATATACAATTTTATTTAATTGTGCTATAATCATTTATTTTTTTTTTCTTTGAATTAATGCCTCTTTTTTTATTAAATTAATTTTATTGTGCACTTCTTTTGCCTATTTTTAATGTTGCTACTCTACTTTTCTGGCATTTTCTCTTATTTTTTTTAATATTCTTCCCTTATTTAAAAAAAACATTTTCTTTTAGTTATTAAAATTTAAAAAATTGGAGTCAATTTTCAAAAAGTCTAAAATTTTTATTTTTCCTAATTAGAATTGAATGACAAATAAACAATTTAAGTGTGTAAAATATATATATATATATATATCTTTGGGGAGATTTTTTGCGAATAGTCTTATTTGGAATATCCCCTTTTAATTGGGTCCGTTAAAGAGTAGCAGCTATACCCAAACAAAGATTAATCTCTTTAATTTTATATTTCTCAATATCAATGATTCCCGTAACTCTCAGGATAAATGAATTGTCAGGATTAGAATGGGAGGACCACCTAAGTAAACTTACTATACCCTGAATAACCGGGTTAATTATTCAAATGTTGGAACAGAAAAAATCCAAAAAAATTTTAATTTCCTAGAAAACCCTTCCACTTTTCCGCAAACCCTCTATTTTGTGAACTTTAAGAAAATTACTATAACAAAAAACAATTAAACCTTTAGAAAAAAAAATTAAGTCTCAAGCTATATTTAAACTCTTCTTTACTGTTCTAACCAAATCATCAGTTGATGGAAGTGCTGCCTCTTCTAATGCAACAGCATAGGGCATTGGAACATCCACACCTTTTTTAAAATATTTTTAAATAATTTTAAGATTAAAATTAAAAGAAAACCTGTAACTCTCAAAACAGGAGAATCTAAATAATCAAAAGCATCAGATTCTGAAATTTGTGCAGAAATTTCAGCTCCAATACCACAGAAGGGCCAAGCTGACTCAAAAGTTACCAAATGATTTGTTTTTTTAACAGAATCACGAATTGTGTCAAAATCAAAAGGTCGAAGAGTTCGCAAATTAATTACCTTTAAAAATTATTTTTAAAAATAGGAAGGGCCCCAAACAGCTCTCACTGTTTTGATTAATTAATATCTTGATTGACTCGAAAACAGGTCTCTGTTAAAATTGAGATAGTAAGTTTAATCTCATTCATTTTTTGTTGACCTCCTTACGTCTCGAATTTTAATTTAAAATTTCTGTCGTTATTACAAAGAACAATACTTGAATGATACTTTTAATTGGCACTTTATATAGTGCCGAAAATTTCAGAACGGGGAGAGAGTCCATTTTTAAATTTTATTTAATTTTTAACGATTTTCGGGGAATTGGAGGTCTCCCAGCCTTTTTGTTTTTAATTTTTAAAATATTCAAAAAATTAAAAGAAACCTCAACATTAACACCCAAAGGTTTAAGTTTCTCCGCTGCCTCCAAACAATTTTGAACACCTTTAGAATGAGAGACTAAAGTACAATGTTCTCCAACAACTTCAATTTTAGCTTTTCCAATAGGCAAAACAAAATCTGGGCTGAGAACTTCTTCTTTTACAGGGAATGACGTTCCATAAAGTAATTCATTTTCAAGGAAAATAACTAAAAAATAAATTTATTTTTTGAGAGAAATTGAATAGAGATCGAGATTTTAAAAAAGTTTGGGCATCATCCAAAATGGAATGTTTCGGGAGAAAATAGAGAGGGAGGGGGCCCTCTATAGCAATGACCAAATTTTAAAATAAAAATCTAAAAAAATACCCGGATTGTCATCTCGAATCGCTGCCTTCAATAAACCTTTGTAGTCTTCAGAAGTATATGGCGAAATTACTTTGAGACCAGGACAGTGAGCATACCAAGCAGCATAGTCTTGGCTGTCTAAAAATTTTTAAAATAAAAAAGATCTCTTAAAGTAATTACGTTGAGCAGCAACACCGGCAGCAGCACCATTCGGTCCTCGAAATACAATAGGGACGGGACACTAAAAAATAATTTTTTAAAATTTTTAGAGAACTTTTTGACGTTTCGACAATTTTTTAATTTTTAAATAAAAAATAAATACCCTGCCAGCAGACATATAATAAGTCTTTCCAGCACTATTAATTAATTGATCGATTGCTTGCATTGCAAAATTAAAAGTCATAAATTCACAAATTGGTCTCAGACCGGCAAAAGCAGCACCTACAGCTATACCAGCAAATCCTTGTTCAGTAATTGGAGTGTCAACAATTCGTTTATCGCCATATTTTTTCCAAAGGCCTTTACTTACCTTAAATATTTAGAAAAAAATTCAATCTTCTAACATAGTGGAAGTTCAGTCCCCTCCTTATATTGTGTCTTCAAAAACTTATTTTTATCTTTTTGCCAAGGCAGTCCGAAGCTTAAAAAAACTTGAACGTTTTCCACACCTTTATAATTTAAGTTTTGAGTATTATCTGACAGCCTTGGAAAAAAGATTAAATCAAATTTTTCATGTGAAAACCCCACAAAATTACTTTAAAAAATAAATAAAATATTCATTACTTTGTAAGCCCCATCATATTCAGCAACTTCTTCCCCCAACAAAAACACCCTGTCATCTCTTTGTAATTCTTCATCCATTGCTTGATTTAAAGCATCTCGAACGGTCAAAGCAGCACCTAATCGAGAACTCAAGCTGAGCGATCTACTAAAATTTTGATTAAATAAAGTTGTTGAAAATCTTTTTGAAAGAAAAGTAACTAAAAGCATTTTATAACTAGAAAAAAAAAATTAAAAGATTATTTTATTTAATAACTAGAATAAAATAAGACGTTTAAACTCATTCAAAATCATACGATTTCATTTTTGAGGAAATTTTCTTGTGGAATTTTAGATAATGTGAAAATAGGTGAAATGAAATAGGTGAAGTGTAAAGGAAGGACAAAAGAGTCCCGGCCGAAAGAGTCCACATAAAAAAATTTTTTCCAGGATTTTCTTTGGCCACAAGTGTTTTTCGAAAGAGCTCGGACTATTAATAAAAGAAAAAATATTTTAATGGATATTTTGACGTGAAAAAACACGGAGTTTGGATCGCCACTACTACAATAAATATCAAATAGAGATCCATGTGGTGAGCGTCAATATTTATTTATTACAAAAATCATTAAACAATTATATAAATTAAAAATAAAATTAGATTTTTAAAAATAAGTTAATAAACACAATCAAATAATTTAAACATCTTACTCTAATAAATCTGTTCTCAATAAAGATTCTGGTTTATCAGGAGCATCTTTCATTTCAACTAATTGCAAAGTTGTTGCTAAATAATTTAAAAAAAATTTTTTTAAATCAAAAATTCTCTCAAACCTTTATCAATTAAAAACAAATTTTGAGAAACTTTTCCCCATTTTCTTTCTTTTACTCTTTCATCATCTTTTATTTCATTACCTTCAGAAGTGCAACGAATAAATACTATTCCTTTTAATTTTAAAAAATTATAAAAAAATTAAAGAAAAACTAAACTGTCAACATTTAAATTTGGAAGAAGTATTCCACCTCTATATTGAATGATTCGACCTAATTTTTGATTACAGGAACATCGGTGCTGAAAAAATATATTTTTTTAAATAAAGAAAATAATTTAATTGAAGATAATTAAGGAGTTTAAAATACTGTCCTTTTGGTGTAGTCGGAAAAGTAATTGTTCTCCATGCAAATCTTTTTAAATTATGGGAGGTTCGAACCCCATTGGGTGAAAACTTTTTTAATTAATTATATAAATGTGTAAAAAATTTTTTCTTTAAAATTCTCAAAAAAATTTATTTTAAATTTTTAGAACTATAATTAAATTTAAAAAAAAACCTCTCCAATATGTGGCATACTTCCTTTACATTCCCTTCCCTGTGCCTTTTCTGGGGGTAATTCAGAAGCACATCCTTTTGTTCGTCTCCAAAATTCTTTATCAACAATTACATACATTGACCCAACCAAAACTATTTTTGTTGACATTCCAAGAAATTTACTACACGAACTGGAAATTATTTAAAAATTAATTTATTAAAAAATTAGAATAAATTTATTTATTTACCTACAAACAATTTTAAATAAATTGTCTTGTTTGCGTCTCTCAATTCTTTTTTCCATTTCGAGAGCTTCACTTTCCTTCCGTTTTTTGTTTAATTCTTGTACTAAATCTTCAACCTTTTAAATTTTAAAAATTAATTAAAAAGAATTTTAAAGAGAATATTTTTAATTATTTTTCATTTTTAAAGGTCTAAGTTCGAACCCTGTCAGTTAAAATATTTTTTTTTAATTCAATAAAAATTCTAATCAAGTCCTTTCTCATTTTTTCAAAAAAAAAAAAAAAAAAAAAAAAAAAAAGAAAAACAAACCCTTAATTTAAAAGTTGTTGGTGACCATTTTGACAATTCTTCCAATGCAGAATGCATTAAACGTTCGCGAAGAGCATTTTGTTCTTCTTTTTCTTTTATATTAATTTCACAAGTTAATAATAATGCTCTAGCACCTTTAGCTCTACAACGACCCTTTTTAAATTAAAAAAAATTTAAATAAAATTAAAAAAGAAAAAACCCTTCTTTGAACTCTCGCAATTTCATTAGTAACATAATTATATTGAACAATTAAATTACAAGCAGAAATGTCAATTCCTTCTTCAGCAACCGTTGTTGCACAAAGAATTTTTATTTCACCTCGAGAAAAATCATCTAATTTTGCTTTTTGCATTCGAGCATTCTGACCTCCATCTTCACGGCTTGCTTGGCCTTTTTACAGAAAAATTTTAATAAAAATAAAAAAAAAATAAAAAAAAAACCTGTAAAAAAATCTGTTCTATATTTTGTTTGTTCATTTAAAAGTGTTGAAAGTTTTTCACAATGATCTCTTTGTTGACAAAATACAAGTACACGACTGTTACTATCAGTTTGGAATTGTTCATTTAAAATACTTAAAAATAAATAAAAAAATATTTTTTCTAACCTTTTTAGATAAAATAAATTTTATAATTAATGAAACCCAAGCCAAAAATAATTAAATTATGTAAAAAGTTTTAAAATGTGGACGTCAAACTTTTGTGGTGTAGTGGGATTATTGTATGTTTTTAAATATTTTTAATTCTTAGAGTCTCGGGTTCGAACCCCGCCAGTGGTAATTAATTTTTCTTTTAATTTTAAAACTAGAATATTATTTTTTACTAAAAAATTTTTTTAAAGAATATTTTCTCGATTTTTAACACCCATAATTAATTTAAAATAATTTTTCTTACAAAATTAATTTATCCAAAAGAGCACTATTTTGTTTATCCACACCATTTTCATTAACAATATCTTGTAAAGATAATATCCAATTATTTAATTCTTTATTCATTTGAGATTCTGTTGCAAATTTACATAATAATTTATCAATTTCTGCTTTTTGTATATAATTAAAAGAAACTCTTGTTCCAAACAATTTTAACCAAATTATTGCATTATAAAAAATTAACAATTGTTCAACACAAAACATTAAACGAGCACGTGATTGGTCAGAAAGTGTTGATGTTGTTTTTATAAAACTTTGAAAAAAAAAAATTAAAAAAATTATTAAAAAAATTTACTTTTGTTTTAATGTCCCTAACCAAGCTTCAAATCCTTGTACTAAAGGATCTCGTGAATTTGAGTCATTCAGAGGTAATGAAACTTCTTTTTGATTTGCTAAAAAATAGATCAAATTAATAAAAAAATTTTAAGATTTTTTAATTTTTCTTCCCGTGTAAATTTTTAATCCAAAAATATTTATTTATTTTACGGGGTCAGAAAAATTGCATTTAAACAAGTAAGTCAGCAAGAAAAAATTGAAGAAATAAAAATTTCCAAAAAAAAAAAGAAAGAAAATATATTTGTCTTTACAATTTTAAATTATTTAATTTGTCCCGAATCTTGAGAAAAAAAATTGTAATTTTATGGAATGAAATCCCCGTCGAAATACTCGGTGTTAAAAAATACTAAAAAACCTTCAGGAATTTCATTCATAAAAGTTTTAATTTTCTCAATTTGTGTTGTCAAAGCCCATAAAAATCCACAATCACTTCCCTGTTGTACAAAATTAACTTCTTCAGACACAATAGGCATAAATGAACGTAAACTATCATGATGTTTACGAATACAAGAAATCCATTGAGCATTCATATTTGCACAAATTTCTAAAGTATAACGAACAGCTTCGTCTAAATTTTTTGAAACAGAGCCTCCAATACCCAAAGAAGCTGTCATTCCAATAATCTAAAATTTTTTAGACGGAAAAAAAATTTTTATTTAATAAAATAGAAAACCTGTGGTAATTTATCTTTATAAGCACCAGTTAATTTCATTTCATGATAATTTTTCATCAAAACATTGTAAGGGTGGTCATCTTTTGAATGATGTGTTTCATCAAATATTATAAGTGTAAAAACATCCAAAGTAAATGGAACAAAAGAAGATTGGTCAATTTCGGTACTTATACGTTCTAATTCATTACTAAAAATTAAATTAACTGTTAAATTATTTAAAAAAGAAAATTTTTCTTTATTTTCTCGTTAAACTCAAAAAGAAAATTTTTTTAATTTAAAAATACATTAAAAGTTGTGGTGTAATAACAATAACATCAGCATATTCGATAACCATTTTTATTGGATTATTTAAAGCCAATGTTTTTCCCAAACCAGAAAGGCCACGAACCTAAGGAAAAATTTATAAAATTTATTCAAATGAAAAACCTTTGCAAAATGTCCAATATATTTAGAGAAAAGACGTTTTTGTTGGGTAACTAAAGAAGCTGTTGGGACAACAAAACAAGCCTTTAAAAAATTAAAAAAAAATTTTTTTCTTAAAAAACCTTTGCTCTCTGATTTTTTTGTAAAGCTTTAAATAAATGTTCTCGAATTATATAAGCTCCAACAATTGTTTTTCCCGAACCAGTTGGTGCACAAATTATTACATTTTTACCAGCAACAGCTTCATTTACTAATTCCTTTTGATAGGGGCGAAGATTTAGTGGAAATTCTGAAAAATAAATTAATTAAAATTTTAGAGTTACAAATTTAATATAAAAATTATACATTTCCGTTATGACGGCAAAAGTCCACAAAATCCGCAAATCGAAACTATATTTACAAAAACAGTATTTAAATGTCACACACACACACACACACACACAATTACATGCCCTAATAGCAAGGATGAATCTTTTAATATAATTTGCCGATTTTTTGATATAATTTGCCGATTGAGACATTTTAATAGCAAAAAATCTAACAAAACAGAGAAGGGAAGCATCCTTGATACTAGGGCCTAATATACTCCAGAGAATAAAATAATAAAAAAATTACTCGCGAAATCCCTGACGAATGGCACAATTCACTACTATCAAAACGATTGAGTGCCTTTGGGATATATTGCAACTAAAGATTTGCGGATCACACACAAACACAGATTTTTTGCCGTCATAACGGAAAATTACCCTAAACGTATAAATGACATCAATTACACACTAGCATCTCAATTTTTACTGTTCAGAAATACAAAAAACTTTTTACTTTTTCATTTTCAAAGAAATACTTTCAGAATTAGAGACTACAAGAAAACAAGTAAAAACAACAATTATTTTTAATAACTCGATTTTAGATTTTTTAATTTTAAATTAAAGTTAAAAAAATTCAAACCTTGACAAGTATCAATAGTACAAGCCCTAACATGTATTTGTGGAATATTTCCAAGGCGAGCATTAAAAATATTTGCATTAGGAGGAGGAACATCATTTTTCATAGCCATTTCAATAACTGCAGAAATATCATCATTTTGTCTAACAACGTAAAAATAATTGTGACGATTAGAAGCTGATGATTTAATATATTCTTTAAAATAAAATAAAAATATAAAAAAAAAATAAAACTAAACCATATTCAGTGAAGAAATCTGGATAAATTTTTTCAACAAATTTTTTGCCATTTTGATAGTCACATTTTGTTACAGCAAAAAGAATATGTTCATAGCCATTAATGTTTAAAACAGGAATTGAACGTAAAAGAATTTTTGTTGCTCTAAAAACAAGTTTTTTAAATAAGGGATTTTTGTTTAAATTATAAAGGAGTGTTTTAAGTAATTTTTTATTTAAATAAATTAAAAAACATTTTTTTAAAATATTCTCCATCAAAAGGATTCGAACTTTTATCTTTTTAAATTGAAAATTCCCAGTAGACAATACTTTCCCACTACACCACAAAACAACTTTTACTTGAAGAAAAATAAAACAACTAAAGTATTAGCTTAAAGAGCCCAAATCAATAAACAAAATTCTTAAAACCTTTTTGTATCAACAGTATCAGATTGAATACGTTTCCATAATGGATCTACCAAAACATCAAAATCAACATTTGTTTTTAAACTTTCGGAGAATTGATGCCAACGTTTTTTTCTTCCATTTTCATCAATAACTAATCCTTCTAAAGTTAAAAAAAATTCCAAAAAAAATCACAAAAAAATCACAAAAAACAAAAAAAAAACCTCCAGAAATAAATTCAACAAGTGCAGATGAATGATTAAGTAATTTAGAAAAACCAGCAATAAATTCTGTTGTATAAGCTTCTACACAAATAGATTTATGTAATTCATCATCAACTATTGATTAAAAAAAAATTAGAAAAAAAAATATTAAAAAATAAACTTTGTCTAATAAATTCAAGAACTCCTTGATAAAGTCTGGAACGTAAAGCTGATGATGTTATTTCTTGCCATATTTTTGTAGCAATTACTAAACGTTTTGCTCTAGTTATTTTTTCTTTTTCTTCTTCCTCCTAAAATTAAATTTTAATTATAAAATATTTAAAAGGAAGGTTCCCTGCTTTATTTGACAAAGGAAACCCCAAAAATAGGTTTAAAGCAATGTATTGATACTATTAATAGTTTTAACTATAAAATAACCCTATTTTTATCCTTTTAATATTTGATAAGACTAGAGACCGAGCTAAACCCGAACCTTGATTTTTCCTTGATTAGAGGTCAAAAATCTGGTCAAGGTCGGCAAGCAAAACAAATGTCAAGAATCAAGTGTTTTCAAAAATCTTGATCTCTAGATAAGCCAGTTACAAATAAATCTTTTTGCTTAAAAGAAAGGAAGAAATCTCCAACCCAAAAACATGAAAATATTTAACCTGATCCTCACTATCTTCAGAATTTTGTACACTACTTTGTTCGCTGTTCCCTTCATCCGAACCATTCTTTTCTAAAAAATTAAAATCTCATTCTTTAATAAAATTAAAAAAAAACCTAAAATTCCATCTTCAGAAGAAAGTAATGACAAAAGATTTTCTTCATGTAAAAATTCTTTAAGAGGTCCCAATCCTTCAACACTTAAATTTTGTGATATTCTTGCACATATTTCTTCTGCATATAAATCTAATAAATTATGCTGTTGTTCTACTTTTAATATTGGCATTTAATTTTTTTCTAAAAATTTCTAAAAAAATTAAATAAAAAAATAATAAAAAATATTTCATCAAGAAAATGATTACATATCTTGAACTATAAATATAAAATCTAAAAGTATGAGTAATATATTTATTTATTTGTTTTTTAACGAGAGAAAAATAAATAAAAAAATACTTTCAAGAACTTCAATACTTTCATCAATACTTTCAAGAACTTTACACTAAAATCATTCAAAAAACTGTACAGTGAATAAAAATAATAATAGGATAAGAAAATAAAAAATTTATAAAACTCAAATAAAAAAGGTAACATTTTTCAGTTAACCTCATTCATCTCAAAAAATAAAATTAAACAAAAAATACAATTTAATATTTATTTATGTCCATGAGATTTATAAAAATATAATACGCGTATCTTTATGAAATTATTGCGCATTAAAGTCATATAATGTATAATTAAACAGACATATATGAGGAATAATAGGGGGTGTCCAACGACTGATTTTAAAAAAAGAAAATTTTAAATTCTCAAAACGACAAAAAAAACCATTCGCGGATTTCCCCAAAAAATACTAATCAAAGGATACAATAAATTTAAATAATTTTAATATTGAATGAATGTGGTGTCTTTTTCTTCCATGTCCTCATTTTGGTCCATAGTTAACCTTGCTTCCATTTCCTTTAAAACAATAATTTTTAAATTAAAAATATAAAATTAAAAAAAACCTTCTTCTCCATTTCAAGTTTAGTATTATCCACTCCCTTTTGAATTGTCAAATCAATCAAATTTCGAAGAATATATAGCATTTCTTGAGGAATAGCAAATTGACGGGAAAAATGAAACATTAAAGAATCTAGATCCTTTACACCTTCATTGGCACCAGGAAAGGCTAGAGAAGATGAGCGACGTGAAGAGGGCTCAAGACAAATCTAGAAACATATTAAGTGGTACAAAACTAGGAAATAGCTAAGACCTGCTCATCATCCAATTCTATAATTGCCTTCTGTGCTCTTACAATTTCTTCCTGAACATAACCAAGTTTTTCTTGAACACTTCGTTCGTCCTCTAATGCTATAGAACGAGCGTCAGGATTGGTAGCTGAGTAGAAATCTTTCTTGAGTTGCGTTAATTGGTCCTGAAGTTTGCGACGTTCATTGCACATACGTTCCAATGCATGCTCTTCACGTACAATGGCATTTCTTTTGACAGTAAAACCATCAACCTTAAAAGAATAAAGTTTTTAAATTTTAGAAAAAATCATTTTCCTACCGCCCGTTCAATAGCACTCCACTGGCGTTTGGTTCGTATTGGCGTTTGCTTATACTTCGGAGTTTTAGTATAATTAGTGGGAGTAGAGCAAATGTTCTTCTCATCATCCTCGGGTTCATTCTGGTTTGAAAAAATTAATGCAATATTCTTAAAATTAAAAAAACCTCAACAATATAAGTCGTGTCCAGATCCGAAATAGTTGGCAGTTGAGCTGGATGAAAAGTTGTTCCAACGACACGTCTCTCATAAATGGTTTGACGACGAGCTTGAAGAGCCTAAAAAATTTTCTCAAATAAAAATAAACAAAAGACTTTTACCTTTTTAGAGTCCTTCAACCGCTGAACTTCCTCCTCCTTTCGTCTCAAATTTGCTGATTTAAGAGCAGATTCCCTTTCAAGCTTCTGTATTCTATTTTGTTGTTGCCTTTGCGTTTTTTCATATGTAGCCACCTTTTGAGCATTGACGGCTTGAATTTCACGAATTCTTTTGTTTTCTTCTTTTAACTTCTTCATTAGATCCACCTTTTGTCGTTTCATACTCTCCAAGTCATTTTTCATCCGAACAACTTCCAGTTGATGCTTATTTTGTTGTGCCATCATCTTTTTATTTTCACGTTCAGCCACCTCAATTCTCTTATGTTCGAGGCGCATATCAGAAAGACGCTTCTCATATTGCTCTTTAACCTTAAAATATAAAATCAAAGAGATGAGAGGAGTCTCGAGAAAATATTTAACCTTATTAATCTCCTCCTTTTGTTGGATGGTCTGTTTCTTCGCTTGCATCTGTTCAAGAACATTGTCACGTTCTGCTTCAGTTGACTGAATCCTCTTACAAAGTTCTTCCATTTTGTTTTCAAAATCACGTCGCTGTTGATCCAATCGGCGCTGGCTCATTTCCAATTCGACCACAAGACGTTCTTTAATGCTAATATCCTCATGAAGTTTAGCCAAATCGGAGTGAATTTGATCACGAAGTTCTTAAGGAAATGTGTATTAGTAGAATGTAATAATTAAATATTTACCTAAACTCCGCTTTTCTGCCGGATCAGTCTCCAAATCATCATCCTCCTCATCACTATTTTCTTCGCAAACATCATCCAATAAATCTAAAAAGTAATTTGAAATAAATACCCATTGGTTCAAGGCGCAGTCGATACTTTCACTTACTTTTAGCTTCAGCCTCATGCAACGCTTTCTTATCCATTTCAATTTCTTCCCGAGCTTCGTTTATTAAATTTTCAGTAAGATAAGAAGATTGGGCTTGATGAACATAAGGGGAGCCATATAGGCTGATATTCATTCCATCCCTAAATCGTTGATTTTGTTTACGAAGAGTTTCATTGGTCACCTCATATTCGATTATATTGGATCTAATTAAGGAGTATGGTTTTACTTTTAAGTTAATAAAGCAATACTTTAATGTCTCAATCTCCTGCAAATATCCTTGAATTAAAGAGGACAATTGATTCTCCTCGTTTGAGCTTGAACCATCATTTTCCTTATTTTCAAGTGCTCCCCTTAATTTATTCAATTCTCCTCCTTTCGTCAATTCAACAATTCTTGCATTCAAAATATTGTTTGTTTCATCTAAAGCCTTTAGACGAGTTGTCAAACGATTATTTTCACCCTAAAATTTAAAAAATTTAAAAGTATTTAATCCCTCCAGACCTTTAAATAGAGATTCTCTGTGTACTGGTCATTAAGCAGATCCTCCCCATCTTCAGTTGTCAATCGTTTTCCTTGTTGATATTCCAATAGTTGAGATTCAAGAATAGCAATACGAGTATGAAGACCAGTTATTAATTTGGAAGACTTGTCCTGGTTAGCAACAATCTAAAAAATAAATTTGAAAAAATTAAGAAAATAAGCAAACTTTATTTTTAATGTTTTTGGCCCGATTAGCATAATTTAAAGTGTTGAGCGTTTCGATAAAGTCGACATCACAAGGACTAGCACATGCAATCATTAACGTTCGACTGTTTCCCCCAAGCGAGTCTTGCAACAATCGAGTAAGTTTTGAATCTCTGTAGGGAACATGAGTGACCTTTCCACTTCCCAAAGCAGAGATTACATTACCGAGAGCAAGCTAAAGAATATCAAGTAGAGATATAGTTTGTGAGAATTACTAGTCCAGAATTGATACTGATTCCTTCTTTAGCACGGTTACCAGTCGCACCAGTTCTCTTTAAACGCTCAGAACCAGCCAAATCAACAAAGTGAAATTTTGCATGTAATACCTCCAGTTCTGATTGCTGTTTAGGAGAATCATCCTAAACAAAATAAGATAACTGAAATAATTTTAAATTCTTGCCTCGCTCCCTTCCATTGGCACAACTCTTGTCTGTTTCAATTTAACAGTAAATATTGCATGCGAACGACTCGATTGTTTATTCATATTTGTAGCAGCTGTAGTTCTATTTAAAGCCCCGGCTTTTAATGCAGTCATTATATCCAAAGCACTCTTCACAGGTTTCCATGTAGCTCCTTTAAGACCAATTTCATTACGAACTGGATCTTGTTGAATTCGAATGACTGTGTTGCGAGATCGGTCATCAGAGAGCAAATCAATTATCTCTTCGTTATAAAGCTTAAAATGAAATTCTCCATTAATAATTTAATATACCCAAAACCTCAATAAACTGAACATTTAATTCAAAAGTTGGCTCAACAGCTCCATTTGTTTTGGCTGCAAGTTTTTTTTCTTCAATGCCTTCAAAAAGATGCCTAGCTGCTCTTGGGATGATTCCAGTTGTATCGACGTTGGATTGGTTGGCGTCAAAACAAGTCCCCATTGTGTAGGTTTTGCCGCTTCCCGTCTAACAAAAAATGTATAATTATCATTAAGACTGAAAAATCAGAAAAGATTCAAAAGGAAGAACGCAAAGCCACAACAAAAAATCGAAATAACCTGTCCGTAGGCCAAAACAGTCGCATTGTAACCGTCAAATGCACCAACAAGTAAATTATGAATACATACAGTGTAGACACCTTCTTGCGTGGATTTGTCAGAGAAAACAAAGTCTAAAGAAAAATCGATCAATAAGAGAAAAAATCGGATGCTTATACTCAAAAACCGTAAAGTGAAAGAAATGCAAAAATCATAATACCATAAGTGAAGGATTTATCTCGTCCAATTGTAATTTGTGGCTCATCTTGCGACATAAAAAGGCAGATTTTCTCTTCAGCAGCCTTTTCACGCGCATTTTGTGGTCGGACCCTGAATATGTGTAAGCTTCCCAAAATAAAAATAAAACGTTTATACCTCACTGCAACAGAAACTGTGTTCTTCATATCACGGCGTTGTCTCCCTTCCTCGCCCAATAAAGTCATTAATTTTTTTTATAAAAAATGTTTAGAACTACCTAAAATAAGAAAATCAACAAATAGAGTGAAAATCGATAAATAAGTCGATAAATAATCAAAAAACGAAAAATAATCAATAAAAAACTATGAAGCGTTCTTTATAAACTAATATGAGAAACTTATTTTTGTGAAGAAAAGCGGATGCTTAAATACAAACTAATCTGGAAAACTCTGGGCATTGTGTTGTTATTTTTGCACAAATTCAAAAATCTTACACTTTCGGAGCACCACGTTTGGGCGCGCACAGTTGGGCGCGACACGTTTGGGCGCCGGTAATTCGGCGCAACACGATTGGGCGCGATAAGCTGTAACCTCTTCTACATGATCTCCGCGGAAAAAAGTTTTTGCCGCTGCGGAGGAAGCCGGGCATGTCGAGCGGAACGACGGCCGCCGCGAGCGAAGCGAGCACGGCCGCCAGCGAAGCACGGCCATCGTGTAGCGAAGACCATGCCCGGCCTACCCTCCGTAGCAGCACAAAAACAGTTTTTCCAGCGAAGTTTCAACTGATCATAACCTTGTATTGTCAGATCAACTTACCCCATACATAATTCGACTCAGTTTTCGAAGCGACTCAGTTTTCGACTCAGTTTTTTTGAATGACATCATTTTTTGCGAAATCGGTCGTATCGCGCCCAATCGTGTTGCGCCCAAACGTGGTGTACCGTACACTTTACATATTTCACTTGACCTATTTTCACATTGACAAAAGTTCCACATGGAAACCTAACGAAATCTTACAATTAATATAATAAATACTTATAAAATTCAATCTCCAAAAAGACAAAGTAGAAAATTATCTTTATGATAAAACGAGACGAATTTAAATAATAAAGCAATGCTCACATTGAAATTTTAAGGACGTATCCAGTAAATCCTGTCAAGGAAACAAAAATAGGACAACAAAGCAAAATTCATAAAATTAAGATTTTTTTAGAAAACATATTTAAAATAAATTAGTTTTTTTAAAAATTTGTGGACACGTCCCTTAATTAAAAAAAACAAAAAAAATATTTACTTTTTTTTCTATCAAATAAAACCTTTATTTTAAATACATTTTTCTTCAATTTTTTTAACCAAATTTTCCAATTGTTCACAAACTTTATTCATTGCTTGTGCCCTTCCAGTATTTAATAATTCTTTATTATGTCCAATTTTAACAAGCGTTGAATTAACTTGATCAATTTTTAAATCTCTCCTTCTGTCGTGTATTATTTCAACTAAAAGTCTAACAACCTCTTTTTGTTCAATACGTAATTCTTCTGCCAAATATGAGAGACGAATACAAACATAAGGTTTTATAAGACGTAGAAGAACCTTTAAAAATAGAAAATAAATTTTATTTTTCTCAAAGTTTTTAATTTAAAAAATAATTTAAAAAAAAATCCAAATTCTTTTAGATTCCCATATATCTCTCCCATCTCCTAACATAAAAATAATTTTGGAAAAGGGGCTGATCCACACAAGGGAAATATTTTTTAATTTTGTAATTACTCTCAAATTTTCGACAAAAATTTTTTTCCGAGTTTGAAGAGAGAAGTAAAACACGTATTCAAGTATTTCCTAACCCAGAAAGATCCCAAAAAACAAAAATGACTTATTAAAAGAAATATTAACAAAAAAAACCTCAGTTCTAATATTCGCCAAAAGTTCTTCAATATGTTCTCTAATAAAAGGATCATCCATTACAGAAGCTCTATTAGCTTCCAAAATTTGTTCAAAACGTTGAATATCATTTTGCTGATAAGCAGCAACCATTTGTGTCAATGCCAAAATTTCTGGTTCATCTTTAAATGCTTTTGTTTCTTGACTGTCAAATGGATTGATATCTGACTTCATAAGCTGAAAATTTGAAAAAATATAGTTTAAAAATTCAAAAAATGGTAAAGAAAATTTTTTAATTATTTAAAATGTAGAAACGACTAATTTAAAAAATCAGGGACTCGGAGGGATTCGAACCAGAGCCCATGACTCATGCGAAGCGGGAACTTTACTAAATTATAAAATTTTGATTTAATGGACAAATGTTTTTGATTATTTATTTGTATAATTTTAAATGTAAATCAAAAAATATTTTTTTTAATTAAAAATTATTTTTTACCATATTTGCCAAAACCAAATATTTCAAACAAAGAATACGACGAGAAGAACCACTTTCATCATAATTTTTAAACGCCTCAAAAAAGTCTGTGTGAGCCTTATCAAATTCAGCTTTAAAAATTTAATTTTAAATTAAAAATTTAAAAAAATTCCAAACCATTTCTTAAATGCATTTTTCCACCACATTCTTAAATTTTTTTTATTTTTAAAAACCAAAAAAACCTCGAATTGTCCCCATAATTAAAGGATGTGGAATTGCACTTTTTACATGAATTGATTGGTCATAAAGTTGTTGTAAAGCTTTATTATTCTTTTGTTCTGTATACATTTGAATTTCTAAAGCATAAATTTCTAAAAGTTGTGTTCCTTTCTTTTGGTCATCCTCTCCAGATTCTGTCTAAAAATTTTTTTAAATTATTTTTCTTAATATATCGTAGAAGTAAAATCGAGGAGGGAGAATTCCTAGTTTATTTTTGCTTCTGAAAAAAGTTAAAATTAATTGGGATCTCCTAAATCGTCTTTGAAAATTGTACAGAATACCCAAGAAGCAGAATTTTGACGAAAAAAAATAAAAATTACCTGACACGAATTTCTCAATTGTTTAAGTACTTGTTTAAGCTTATCAAATTCTTTCATATCAAAATAAAGTTTGCCAAGTTTTGTGTTTGTTTTGAACCAAAGTCTTTCGTTTCGTGCCTCCTAAAATTTTGGATTAAAAATTAATCTAAAAAAAATTTAAAAAAAACCTTTAAAGCATCAAGCGTTATTTGATAAAATTTTTGTAACAATTCTGTATTTTTAGAGCCAGAAATGTGATCAAGAATTGAATTAATAGATTTTTCAGCATAATTTTTAGTTACTGCAGAACGAATATAAGTAAGCAATTGTTTGTAATGAGTCAAAACTTGTTCGAATCTTCCCTGGAAAAAATAAATTTAATTAAACGGAAAGTATTAAATGGAGGGATACGAGAGCAGATTTTTGTTAGGTTCTTTTCTGGTTTAACAAAAAATTCATTTCATGCCCTCCCATAAAATGAAAAAAAAATGGATCCGAGGGAACAAATTTCTCGAAAATCCCTTATTTTTGATCATTCAGTGTCTCTAAAAATTCCATCCAAGGAAAGTCTAATTAAACAAGAAAAATATACCATAGAAAACGTCAACTTCATCATTTGTTTCAAAGCTTTAAATCCCCAATCGCCCTTTTCTGTCTCCAATTCAAGAACGCGTTGGAAAGCATCCAAAGCTGCTGACTGATTGTCTTCTGATTTCAAAGCTTTCGCTACATAATATTGATTTTCTAAAGCAACATCGGGTTCACTCCCAGAATCGTCAGAATATTGCTGAATAATATTGTGAGAATTGAAAAAAAATTTTTATAAAATTCATTACCAAACCATAATCCTCATCATCCATATCATAGTCGCTCATTTTTGTTTTAAATAAATATAGATGAAAGTCTAAAAAAGACAAGAAAAATTTTTTTTTAAAAATAAAGAAAAAAAAAATAAATTTTTCACCTTTAAACTTTCCAAATATTCGCGTTTGTATAGTAATTTGGCAAAATGATTTAATTTTTGCAAATAAAATTTCATTTTGGTAACTAGTACAAAATTTCATTTGGCCAAGTTTTAATTCGGTCATTAGTGGAAAATTCTTACATTATCGACAACTTCGCAACAAAGTATGATCCTTAACTTTTTTTTCAAGTACGCAGAATGTTACCGAACTTTATCTTTTAAATTTTTAAATTAAATAAACGAACATTTTTTTTAAAAAAAATTCCTAACAGTCATTTCTCCCATTCATTTATAAAAATCTATTTTAACCTTCAATAAATAAACAAAAAAAAGATTATATGTATAACAAAACATAACTAACTTTATTGAATATATTTATATTCCTACAAAAAAACGTTAAAAGTCATATATTTTTCTTTCCAGTTTCTCTAACCGGTTCTTTCTTTTTTTCATTGACAAGTTATCACATCCATTTATTTTTGTTTATTGCTTTTTTTGATCGCGTTAAAGCTACTAACATTTTTTTGGAATTTTATTAAATTTTTTTCTTTTTTCAGATTTTGCATAATACAAAACAAATAAATCAAATTTTTGTTAAAATGTTGCTTTCTTTAAAAATCCCAGCTATTTTATTGACTATTATTTTTATTTTCCAATTTTCAAGTTCTCCTACTTTGGCTGAACAACGGGACATTTGGAGTGATATTAAAGATATGGATCTTTTTTATATCAAGTAATTTTATTTAAAAATTAAAAAATATTTCTTTCTAGTCGTGGTTCTTATGCTTGTCCATTGCCTGTTGTAGGTGAACGCTGCCCTGAATCTAATTGGCTTTTCTATTTTCGTTGTTGTGGCGAGCTGAATACAAATTGTTGTTTCCGATTGCAGGTTTTTATTTTTAAGTTTTAAATTTGGATTGGGTATTAAGTTCTTTCATTTCACCATCTAAAAATACCTTCGATATATTTCAGTGAACCAAAGACGTTTTTAGGCTTTTATATTCCTTGTTTTTCCATAGTGTTTAAACATAATACAAAAATATTTTGACCCCGCCCGAACTTTTTTGATTTTTAATTCATGTCTTTTTGGTAATCTTTGATTAGAGAATTTGATGATTACCAACGACCTAATATTGACAATTCTAAAAATATTATTCTTTTTCTAGGATTGGGCTGTTTTCTTAATTGCGCTTTTTGTAATTTTGATTATAATTAGTGCTTTTGTGAATCTTCTTCGATGTATTTTCTGTCACTGAATGACTTCTCTGATTGACACAATAAATTCATTCCTCTCTGTCCAAGCTCAAAAAGTTTTCTTTTTTGGCGCTAAAAATTAAAAACTTAAAAAAATATTCTCTTCCTTTTTAAAAAAATTCTTTCAGTATTTTATCGGCGTTTTCTCTTGTTTTTTAAATTAAATCAATTTTTTATTTCAACGCCACATATCTAAAAACGCATTTTCTTTTTTAAAATTATTAAAAATCACCTTAATTTAAAAATTTTTTAATTTTTGAAGAAATTTTTGAAATTTATCATTTTCTTTGGAATTTTGGTGATTTTTTATAATTTTTGCTTATAAATCAAGCTTTTTTATGTTTAACAAATCTCTTCTTGTATACAATGAAATTCTTTCCAAAAATTAATTTTCTTTTCGATTTTTAAATTATTTAAAAATTTTCTCATTTAAAATTTTTTTTAGAAAATCCCCCATATTGAAAAAATAATTTTTGGAAATATTAATTTCATTGGTATAGCCATCTACTTATTATTTAACAAAATATTGGCAATATATAAAAAATACATTTTTTTTTATTTAAAAGGGCTTTTATTGAATTAAAAAAATTTTTTTGGAATTATTTTTAAAAGAAAAATTTTTTACTAAAAAATTTAGAAAAAAATTCAAAATTCTTCCAATAAATGTCCTTATTTCAATATAATGTCTGGGTTGTCTTTTTTGCATTTTTTAAAATTATTTTAACTGAAATAAACTCAAAAAAAAAAGATTGTTTTTTTTTTTTGAGTTTATTAAATTATTTTAAAAATTTAAATTAAATTTTTTTTTATTTTAAAAATACAATTTTTAATCTTTTTAATTTTATTTTTTAATTAAAAATTTATTTTCCCCTCGTTTTTGTCAATTTGGTAATTTTATTTATACACCTTTAAAATTAAATAATATATTTATTCTTTGTCCAAAGATTAGAAAAATTAATTGGCATTTCCCGCGCATTGCAAAAAAAAAAAAAACCTTTCGGGTCATTTTTCAATTTTATTAGCTGACCGAGACTTGTAAAAAGAGGAGAAATGGAAAGGCATATAAAAATATATATTGTCAAGCTTGTTAGAAAGAAAGCTTTATTTAGAAGTGGAAAAAATATTAAAAATAAAGCCAATTCTTTAGTTAGAAAAAAAATATTTTTTATTTTTGTCAGTCACCTGCCTAGCACGGCCACCAATTATTTTTAAAAATTCTTTTTACAAAATTGTTGGCACACAAATTTTGGGGTTTCTTAGAACCAGCCGTTGGTCAACTTAAAGGAGAAGTTACCTGGACAACGGTCTTAAGAAAAATAAAAGAAAAAAAATATTTTTTAATGTCCATTGTTGAAGGCAAAATAGGTTTGAGAAAATACAACAATGAAATATTTATATTTATTTTTAAAAATTATTTCTCAACTAAAAAAGAAAGTGAGGGCATTTAAACAGTGAAAGGACCATTCGAAGAAAATGAAAGGACATTTTATTTTTTTCTGATTTTTTGAAATTTTTAAAATTAAAAAAAAATTTTTTTTAGAAAAATTTTATTTATTTAAAAATATTCCCCCCCAAAAATGTCCCCCCAACATAATAATTTATCTTCTCTTTTAATTAAACTTGCAAAAATTGTACTTTTCATTATTTGTACAATATGTTGGGTATTTCAAAGTTTACCGTTGCTTAAAGTTTATTTAGATGGAAGACATGTTGAACAGAAGAAAATGTAAATGTTTTTAGATGTTTTATATTTTAAAAACTTAATTAAAAACTTTAAAATAAATTAAATAAACTTGCAACTTGAAAATAAACTTTAAATGTTTAAATAAATAAAATAAACTTAATAAAACTTGTTCAGAAACATTAAAACAAACAAAACTTATAAAAAAACTTTGTTAGAAACAATTCCAACTTTAAAATAAACCTGAAAACTTTTAATGAAACATTTTTTTAAAACAAACAATCTAAACTTAAAAACATGTTTCTGAACATATCATGTTTGTCAAGTTTATTTAAAGTTGTTTTTTTATTTTATTTAAAACTTGAAAAAGAGAATAATTTCAAAATATTTAATTTTAATAAAATAAATTTCAGACATATTGCCAGTGAATTGACACTCCCTCATTTACTTTTCTGCAATCGTTTTCCATTTACTCAAGCTGGACTTTCCTCACTTGGTCAACAATTTAATAGAGACTCTGTTCTTTCATATCTTCGTCAATGGCTTGATCCTTCACTTGGAGCAATCCCACCTGAAGATGCTTTAGCTAGTCCCTTATCTGAACAAGATAGACAACAAGCAGAACAAACAATTGCTCAATTATTGCCAAACGGACGGTTAAAACAAAGATTGGAACAATTGATGCCTCAGTGTGGGGAATTGGTTAGATAATTAATTAATTCTGAGAAAATATTTCTGGAAAATAATAATTTTTCCGTAAACTTATAATTCTGAAATGTTATTTTCTTTCCTGAAATTATTTTTTTTATTATTTTCTTCACGGAAATTTGTGATTCTGATTTATTTCTTGATTTATTATTTGGAAAATAAAATTCTGATTTTCTATTTATTTTCTTTCCGGAAATTATTTTTCCCTCTTTTATCATTTTCTTTCCGGAAACCTGATTCTTTTTGTTATTTTTATTTTCCTTACGGAATTTTTAATTCTGATGTGTTGTTTATAATTATATAATTCTGAATTATAATTTAAAATCAGAATTTAAAAATTAAAAAATTTTTTATAGGTCTCCAGTTGCGTAATTGGTTCTCGACAAATGGGTGGGTATGATTGTTGTAAAATGGTACAGCCATGGCTAGCAACACCCAGAGGAGGTATTTGCTGGCCTTTTGTAGGAAATCTTTCTTCAATTCAAAGCCCAATGGAATCACCTAGAGGAATGCAAATAACATTTCAAGTAAATTTAAAATAAATAAAAAATAAAGTTTTTAATAGATTTCTCGTAATTCATTCCTTTCCTCTTCTCTATCAGTTCATCCTGGTATTGATATATTTCTTGTACCAGCAGAACTACAAAATCGTTTATTAGTGGCAATAATGCTTGGAGAGTCACATCCTTTAAATGATAAAAAATCGCTTAGGATGGATATTAGAAGAGAGGTAATTATTATTTTTATATTCTGATTTATATTTTCTTTCCGGAAGGTTAAAATTCTTTTTAGTTATTTTCCTTCCGGAAAATTATTATTTTGCTGTTTTTTTTTATGAAAATTGAAATTCTGAAATGACTCTCCGGAAAGCTTTAATTAATTTCTTTATTCTCTTTCCGGAAATTATGGTTATTTTCTTTCCGGAGAATATTAATTCTGATGTATTATTCTTCCGGAAGTTTATAAATTTTTCTTTTAGTTATTTTATTTCCAAAATTTATAGTTCTGAAATGTCTAACCGGAAAGCTTTAATTAATTTATTTTCTTTACGGAAAATTCTGGTTTATTATCAATTAATCCAATTAATTTTAAAAACAGAATCGCGTTTTCGAACATTACTCAACTGTTTCTTCATGTCGTTCTACAGATAATTATGCAATTAATTCAGATAAACTTGTTCCGGAGGCTAGCGCTGGTCTTCTCTGTATGTTAGAGACAGCTGTGGGTAGGCTTATTCTTATTTTATTAGATTTATTAATTTTTGAAGAAACTTGTTCTTGTGTTCCAATGTTGCTAGTTCTCTGGACGCTTCAAAATGACTTGAATAGGTGTTGATTTTTAAATTCCCTATTAAAATAAAAGATTTTAATTTTTTGTTTCAGTTATTTTCTGCGCCGTTTTAATGCATCCACAATTTGTACAGTAGGCGAGTTTGAACGTTGTGTACGTCCATTTGTTGAATTTGATTTTTATGGAAGTGATTATAATCAACTGCCAAATAATAACGCCTTCTCAACAATTAATAATGCAATTAATAAATGCAAAAGGTGAAAGAATCAGTTCAGAAAAAATTAAAAAAATTTTAATTAAAAAATTATTATTTTTACGGAAAGTTATATTTCTGAGTTATTTTTTTATAATTATTTTCCGGAAAATAGTAATTGTGATTATTCTTTCCGGAAAATGTATAATTATTGTTTATTTTCTTTCTGGAAATTAAATTATGATTATTATTTTATTTCCGGAAAAATATATTCTGATTTATTTTATTTATGATACAAAGTTTAATTTTATAAAATTTTAATAAAATTTAAATTTATTAAAAATTCTGAAAATTAACAGAGAATCTTCTATTCCTTGTCATACAACATATTTTCCAACAAAAATACAAGAAAGAGATTTGCCTGCAGAATACAGAAATACACAAGTTTATTGCTTAAAAATTTTTAAAAATAATTTAATTAATTTTAAGGATTATGTTTCACGTGCATCTCTTTCTTTTGAGACATTTTCAGTAACAGAATTATTTGTTGTCCCACAAATGGATATTTATCAATTATTTAGAGAATTATGTTTAAATTTTTGGTGTTTTGCTATTACTTATTTGCTTTGGTTATTTCTTTAAATTTTTATTCTGATATTAAAATAATTCCGGAAAAGTATTTATTTATAACCTTTTTCCGGAAAGTTATAATTATTATATTTTCTTTCCGGAAAATTATTTTAGTTATTTTTATATTTTCCTACCGGAAAGTTATAATTTGTTTTTCTTTCCGGAAAGTTCTAAATATTTCTAAATATTTCAGAATTTATATTAATAATAAATCAGAATTTTACTAGTTCCCCTTATTTTTAGGAGGATAATAATTTGGAATTTCTGTCGTTTATTTAACAATAAATTGGAAGGAAATAATAGAATTGAACCTAAAAGTCCAATGATACCTCCAGTAGAAACACAACAACAACAACACCAAAATAATAATAATAATAATAGTATTAATAATAATAATCATCAATTACAACAAAATGGTCAACAACAACAAAATCAAATAGTTTCATTATCTTCACCTAAAGGTGTTCAACCTTTAGTTGCTGGAAGTGCTCGTCAATTACCTCCTTTAGCTATTATTGGAGAAGGGGATTTAAAACAGAGAAGTGTTATGGATTGTGATGAACGATAAAATGAAATTTCAAATTTATATTCTCTCAAATAAATGCCCATCTTTTTTTTAATTAGGTAATTCAATTTAAATGTCTTTCATGAAATTTAAATATTTTTTAAATTATTTCATTATTTATATTAATTTAATAACTAAAATATTTAAAAATAAAAGTTTCAACTTTTTTATACACATTTCGGAAAAAAAAATTAAAAATAAAACAAACGGTATCATTAGAAAAAAAAGGAAAAACACAAATTAAAAAAACCAAAAACGAAATTTCTAAAAATATATATTTTGACGTTTAAAATTAAAAAGTGAGTGAAAATTAAAAGTACACAATATATGTATTAAAATGATAATTTACATTTTTGAGGAATTAAAATATAAAACTTTATTGGGTAGGGAGAAACTTGTTTGGAGAGAAACAAATATTTTAAAACTTGTTTTTTAAAACTTTGTTGAGAAAAAAGTTACCTAAAAACTTGTTCGAAACTTTGTTTAATTAAAACTTAGTTTTTTAAAACTTTGTTCAGAAAAAAGTTTTATTAATGTTTTGTTTCAAGTTTTAACAAAGTTTTAATTAAATAAAGTTCTAAACAAGTTTTTAAAAGAGTAAAACATAAACAAGTTTTTAAAAACAAAGTTTTAATGTTTGTTTTCCTCTCCTTTAAAATAAATATATAAAAAACATAGTTTAATTAATTATAGAATAAATTAGCTGTTTAAACATTCTGTTCTGTACTTGTGTTTGAAATATATTAAAAATATCTCAAACTTTGAGGAAATGAAATAATTGTTTTAAAGAGAGCAGAACTCTGTGAATAAGCCCGCGATTTTTATTTAGGTTTTAAATGTATGTTTATTTTTATTTTAATAAATTTAAAAATTTAAAAGGACTGAAAAACATAAAATTAAAAATAAACACACAAAGTTATTTATAGAGAAAGAGGGTTTTTGAAGCGTTTGAGCAAACAATTTTTGTAGAAAATTTTTTTATGAGGAAATAGGAGTGTGAATTAATAAATATATATTTTAAAACAAAATAATAAATTACTAAAAAAGATAAAGGGGGGAATGAAAAGCATTAAAAATTAAAAAATTAAATTATAAAAGAATCAGTCAGTGGACAATTTAAACAAATCTTAAAGAAAAACAAATTTCTTTTTAAAACATCTTTCCGGAAAACAAGTTTAATAAAAAGAAACTTGTTGGGAAAACAAGTTTATTCTTAAAAACATCTACTTTCCGGAAAACAAGTTTTAAACATAACTTGTTTATATTGTCCACTGACAACATGCCTTAAAACATTTAATTTAATTAAAAACTTGATTTTACTGACGTATTGTTGTCCGTTGATGAATTTTCCATTGCTGGATTTTCCGGAACCTTTTTATTTATTTGTCGTTTTTGAGACCAACTTTTTTTAGGTGAAGGAATTTCAGAAGTGTTTGTTGGCCTTTTTCTACCTCTCTTTTTAGGTGTTGGTGTTTCATTATTTGTTGTTGTTGAATTATTATCATTAATATTAATTTCACTTTTATATAACCATAAAGAAGGATCACAACCATTTTGTTGTGGTGGAATAATTTTAATTCCTTTATCTGGTGGTTTTTCTGTTGAATAACAATTCTCTGTTTCTCCATTATATAAGGCTAAAAGAGCAGATGTAGAAGTTGAATGTGGTGTAGAGGTTGGATAAGAGGAGGGGGCTGCTGCTAGAGTTAAAGCTGACGTTAATTCATTTGAAGAATTGAGAGAACTGAAAAATAAAAATTTTTTAATAAAAATTATAGAAGAAACAAAAGCTCCAAAAATGTTTGGAAATAGGAGAATTAAAAAGGTCAAGAAGAAATTTTTTTATTTTTCTCCTAGTAGAGGAGAATGTCCCAATCAAACATATAATAATTATTCAAGTGCCGCAAGAATTAAAATTTCCACTAAAATTTTAAAAATTCTCAGAGGTTAGTCAAAGCACTTTTTTTAACTTATTCCCCTTGCTAAAAATAAAATATTTCGAATAAAAAAATTACTAATGTCTAGATGATTGAAATCCCATTTTTTGTTTGTTAAAATCCATTTGATGTCCATATCCACTACTTCCACAATTATTATTATTATTTGAATTTCCTTCATTCATAGATTCACTACCACCATTTAATAATGTTGGGGATGATTTTTGTTGTTGTTCCATTCCTTCAAGATTTTTTTCTGTTCTTTTAGTTGTAGATAAATTTAATTG
Source organism: Meloidogyne hapla (assembly GCA_000172435.1). Classification (NCBI taxonomy): domain Eukaryota; kingdom Metazoa; phylum Nematoda; class Chromadorea; order Rhabditida; family Meloidogynidae; genus Meloidogyne; species Meloidogyne hapla. The sequence continues at coordinate 77,162 of ABLG01000164.1, read as the reverse complement.
TTCTTCAATATTGGTATCCCCTCCTCCTCCATTTCCTTTTTGCATTTCATAAAGAATGTCAGCAACCATTGCAGCAACTCGAGAGTCCATCTTTTTAAAAAAATTTATTAAAATTTTTTTTGGTTTATTAAAGCCTTTTGGATTAACCAATACCCAGAGGACCGCTAATTTGTATAATCGACGATAACTCAAATCAAAAATAAAATCCCCTCAAAAAAATTTAAAAAAAAAACTAACAAAATGTGAAACAGTAAATTGCAGCAAACGATGTTGAAGCCGTTGAAAATGTTTTTGACATTGTTGATGCCTTACAATATGTGTCATAATCAAAGTAGCTCGACGAAGCATTCCCACAGAAGTTCCAATAATTTCAGGATTTTCTCTTAAAGCGTGAATGCCTTGGTGTTGAGCAATCTAAGAAAGATTAAAATTAATTTAAAAAATTAATTTTTTAAAATAAACCTGAGTCATGTTAGCATCAGCCGCTTCCAAAAACGAAACAAGATGATCCAACAAAGATGTTTCATCAGTAGCAACATGACAAACAGGTTCACTAGCAGCACATAAAGCATTCAGAATAACTATTGCAAATTCTCGAACTGGAGGTTCTTCACAAATTAATGAACATAATTGTCTCACTAATTCTTCAATACGAGGCCATGGCCCTGTAGCCAAAAGAAGGTCAATATTTCTTTCAAGAACGCTCATTTTGCAAAAAGTTTCCAAAACCAAATGTCGGGGTGATACAGCTCCATAAGGAGGTAATGGATCTCGTGCTGCCAAATCTGTACAGACAGACCAATGGAGGAGAGCATCAAAAATAGGAAAGGAAATTTCGCTGTCCACCTCATACATATCCAACTTGAAGAAAAATAGTAAAAATTAATTTTAAAATATTTATTTAATACCATTGGAGAAATATGAGCAAGAATAGTAAAAGCATCATCTCTTAATTGATTTGACACCTCCAGCAACCATTTTTCTTCGGTATCTTTTTCTGCAGGGACGGCTGAGGCACCAGAAGAGTTGTTATTGTTCACGACAGGTTTGGTTTCATCAGTATTGGGTTCGATTTTAATTGTTTCTTCAGGTGGAGGGCGTGGGAAAGAAAATTGACGAGGAGGCTAAAAATAATTTATTAAAAAATTAAAAAGCCGAAAATCCCAAAAATTGAGTAAAAATAGACAAGTGCGCCCCAAAAAAAAATAAAGCAATTTTTTAACCTCTCCAGCTGTTCGTTTTCTGCTTTGATCACTACAATGAAGCATCAAAATAGCTGCCAAGAGCCTTAACAATCCTTCATGTTGAGACAAAATTTTTTGTTCACCGAGAAATGAAAAACCACGAAAAATATTTGACAAAGCCAAACAACGATCAATCAATTCTTGTGTTAATGCTGCAGAAGAAACAGAAGAGGTAATAGAACGTTGATTACACAAAACTGGCTGTCTACAAATTAATAAACATTCATCCATAATATAACGATCCCAATTTTCCCATGAAAGAGGTTGTCGATAGAAGAAAGGTGTTTTTGTAGAATCTTCATTTTTATCTTCTTTTTCGACAATTTCTTCTTCTTCCTTCTTTATAAAATCTTTTTTAATTTCTTCTTCTTTTTCATTTTTAATTAAATTTTCTTCATTTTCTGTTTCCAAATTTGAATATTTATTGAAACGAGGAGCTAATTTGGACAATGACTGACGAGAATTGATGTGATCCAACATTGATTGCCTTATTCGTTCTATAAATGCACTTCGCCAAGTTGTTTTTGAATTTTCTGAAATAATTTTAAATAATTATGAAATGTTTCTTTTGAAACTTGAAATTAAATTAAAAAGCAAGTTTTATAAAAACTTGAAATTTAATGTTTTAATCTAAGTTTAATTTCAAGTTTTAATTTCAAATTTTGTCTCAAGTTTTAATTTTCCAAGTTTCGATTCAGGTTCTAACTCAAGTTCTAATCCCAGGTTTTATTTCAAGTTTTGTTTTGTATTAAAGTTTTAATTCCAAGTTTTAACCCCAAGTTCTGTTTTAATTAAACTTTTAATTCAAGTTCTAATTTCAGGCGTGAATTCCAAGTTTAGTTTTCGTGTTTTTAATTAAAGTTTTAATTCCAAGTTTTAACCCCAAGTTCTGTTTTAATTAAACTTTTAATTCAAGTTCTAATTTCAGGCGTGAATTCCAAGTTTAGTTTTCGTGTTTTTAATTAAAGTTTTAATTCCAAGTTTTAAAAAATTAAATTCTAACCTAAACTATTGTCTTCTTCTGATTCTCTATTTTCACCAATCTCTTCATTTTCTGCTTTCTCTAACTGTAAAGCTAATTCAGGCGGAATTTCTGTTGTCATGTCTAATTTCACTTGTCGCCCAAGACGTGAAACTAACGTAAAATTAGGTTTTGTAGCAACATTATTATTTCCAAAATTAGCAAAAGAAGTTGAAGGCGAAGGATATAAAGGCGGTGGGCGAACCATTAAGGAGACAGGCTCAATTTTTGGTTGATTTAAATTTTTTGAATTTTTTGTTGTTGTTAAATGTTGATTTGAAGCATTTATTTTTGATGAAGAGAAGTTTAACAATTTTTCCTAAAAATTAATTTTTGAAGAAAAAAATTAAAAATCAAACAAACATCAAAATATTTAGGAAATAAAAGGCTTAGCACCGCAGCAAAATGTTCAACCAACAAATTAAGAAATTCAGGTGTTTGTAAAAGTGAAGGATATGAATTTGGGGTTGTATCATCATATAATTGTATATTTAATGCATTTAATGCCCAACAAGTTTCCAAATGTAAAGCACTTCGTAAAGCCATAATAATACGTGAAGGGGTGACCTAAAGAAGAATTTTTTTAAATGAAATTTTTTAAATTTTTAAAAATTCCCAACCCCTTGCAAATCACGTGCATAAACTTTAGGTCGTCTATAACGTTGTTGCTGTATTTGTGATTGTTGTTGTTGATGTTGAACATGTGCAATTGCTTGTGCCTCCAACGAAAAAGGAAGAAAAGGAGATTGTTGTGTTGAAAATGTTGCCGAACCAAACCAAGCGGGAAATTGTTGGGGTGGTTGTGCATTTGCTGTGTAGGCAGCGACTGGAACAGTCGGAGCTATTGGTAACATTGCAGGACCTTGAAAAATATTTTTAGGACTATCTAGGACGATTTAAAAGGGTAGGGGTGAAGCGGAGTGGATTTCTAAGTCATCAAAAAATTGTTACAAATTTCCTTTCCCAAAATTCTGACAGGCAGAGGATGGGTAAAATTTCCAAAAAAAAACATTTAAAAATATAAACCTGCATTCCTTCCTTTTGAATGGTGTTTCCCAGAACTCTGCTGTTGCTGCGAAGCAGCCAAAAGTTGTGGAGAATTTATTGCTCCAATAAGCAAATTTGGTTGTTGTTGAGAAGTCGATTGTTGTGAATAAGGATGCGAAAAACGATTAATTGGAGTTCCAACAGTTGGAGGTGGTTGTTGGTAACGTACTACAACTGCAGGATTTTGTATTCCTCCATATGGTGACCACATTGGTTGCTTTAAAAGGAATTTTCTTTAAAGTCTTTCTGGGAATATTCAATACTTAAAGTATTCCTTATCAACCAAAAATCAAAATGTCATCTACAGACGAAAAATTGTAACACCCCAAAAGTGAAAATTAAATAACAGTTGTCTCCAAAAAACCAAGAAGATATTAAATTTTGGGAAGAAGCTGGGACTTTTTTCAGAAATGGACCATAAAATGATATTAAAATGTACTTATATTACCATAAAAGACAAGTAAAAAATTCAAACAAACTTGTGGAATTCTAGGAGCACCTCCATACATTCCCTGCCCATAATCAGAAGAGGACGGCAAACTTCCTGGAGAATAACGAGGAGCATAAAGTGAAGGATGTGGAATTTGGTGTTGGTAATAACCACCAGATGATGATGGAAGTGCATTTGGTGGATTTCTAAAAATTAATTTTTAAATAATTAAAAAAAGAAAAATACCCCATAGGAAGAGAAGCATTGGGAGGGAAAGCTTGTGGATTTCCTTTTGCCTCCTTTTGAGTATTGTCCCCATCAACTTCACTTCCCTCAGCCCTTTTAGAAGACTCATTTTGTTGTTGTTGGTAATCTGTGACTGCAGAGGCTGCTCTGGTTTGTTGGGCATCGGGTGGCGCTGGAGTTGATGATAGACGTGATGATGAAGCAGAAGAGGGGATAATACGTCCTTGTTGTTGTTGATGTTGTTCATCTTCAGCCTTTTTAAAAATTGAGAAAGTCAAGAAAATTTGATCGTTTTATTTAAAGTAGGACATTTCACAATCAGGGACAATTCACAGTTCAATAACTAAATGATAACCTTGGCTCTTACCTCCTACATAAAAAAATAAAAAAAAATAAGAGGAAAGAGAAAAATATTTTTATTGAATTAAGGTTTCCAAAAAGGAAGAAAAAATTACATCATTCAAAATAAAATAAATATATTTAATGTATATAGTCCCTTTCCCCTCTATTCTCATATAATAATTAAATATATTTTTTTTCTTTCCTTTTTTTAATTTTTTAGTCATCCCCTATTCATGTGAATTATTTATTTATTTACGATTTTTTTCTTTCGTGTAAACAAGTTCCCATAATAAAAAAAAATTTTTTTCTCATCCATAAGTGTAGGGATTCCCCATTTTAATGACACGTGACTGAAAGAAAACATTTAATTATTTTACGCTCAAATTGATCTTTTTTTGACTCGACTCTCCTAATTAATTTTTATGTAATTTTATTTATTTAATGAACCCAACGGGGAAATAATGGGAAAAATTAAATTGCAAAAATTAGAGAAAAAATAATTTTTTTTTTTTGAAAAACAATTTCTTTCGCTTAAAATGAGGGGATATTTTTTCAATAAATTTAAAAATTAAAATATTACAAATACAAAAAATGCCGAAAAATATTTTTTCGATTTACTGACAATTTATTAAAAATTATTTTCTCAAAATACCTGCTGTTGTTTTCCCGAAACAGTTGAAGGATTGGTAGGTGATGGTTGAGGCCCTCTCATTCTTTGATGAAGAAACATTTGTTGTTGATAAGCAGTCCATTGTGGAGGTGGAAGATATTGACCACCTGGAGCAAAATGCTGTGGTTGAGAATATCCACCAGGTGGAGATGCTCCAAAATCGCCTGGTGCTGGTGAAGGATGAAAAGAGTAACCTAAAAAATAAATGAATGAGAATTAGTTTTTCAAAAGAATTTTAGATTTTAGAAAGTTTTAAAATATTTTTCTTTTCATTTAAAAACCGCTATTAGATGCGCCGCCTAAATATCGCGCAGCAAGTTGCTGTCTCTGATAAAGTTTCAATCTAACAGCATTTTGCTGTTGATGGTAATGATGCCATGCATAAGAAGAGGCATTAGCTTCATCAGAATTTATTTCTGAAGTTTTTGATGTTGAAGGGGAAGAATCCAAATTTTGAGAATTTTGAAGGGTTGATTGAATGGTTGTTGTGACTGGGACATTTTTTGAATTATTAATAGAATTTGTAGCTTGTTGAGGTTGTTGATTTTGATAATGTGCCCCCCAATTTTTAACAGGCCATCCCCAATTATTAGTTGGCCAATAACTCAAACCAGGATATGAATAGGCATAATAATTCGATTCTTGAGGAGGAAAGCCATTAGAAGCAAAATAAGCAGAATATTGAGGCGGCCATTGCTGTTGAGGCCAATATCGGTAAAAATTTTGAGATGTTGGTCTCTGTTGATACGTCGAAGCAGAAGTACTTGGAACTGCTTGACATCCATTAGATGTGGCAGTTCCGCCATTTACTAGGCCTTTACCAACGGCCAGCTGTTGGTGTTGTTGAATGGCAGCGGTTGAAACCGTTTCTTTTGAATTTTGAAAACAAATGTTGGTAGAAGGTAAAATGTCGATATTAGAATTATTAGCCGTTTTTCTTGTTATAATGTTGTCAAGTTTATTTAAAATAAGACAAACTTGTTTCTAAAACTTGTTTTTATTCAAGTTTAATATTTTGTTTCATTTCAAGTTTTAAAGTTGCATTTAATTTTCTTTTTTTGTTTTAAACTTTGCAAGCTATGAAATAAAACATTTTTTGAATAATAAATAATAAAATTAAAAGAATAAATAAAATTTAAAAAAATGAAACAACAAAAAAAATAAATAAAAGCAATTAAACTTTTAAATAGACAAAAAAGGAAGAAAAAAAATATAAAAATGGAAAGCAGATTAAAAATTAAAAATAAATATATTTCCTGAGCTAATAATAATATTTTCATATGTTCTTTAATGTTTTAAATATTTTATTATTTTTTTTTTCATTTATTTATATTAATTTTCTCTGAGGGTGCGCGACATAATAATATTTTATTAGAATGCATTTTTCATTTTTTAAAACAATTTTCATTTTATTAAAGGCAATTTTATATTCATTTTAAATGCTCCACCATAAGAGGGAAAAGTGAAAGTCTTGGCATGCCAATAAAAACTTTTCTCTTCATTTTTGCCGTTTTATAAAGAGAAAATTACATGATTCCCTTCTAAAACGAATTCCCATATAAAGCCAAATTCGCGCGCTAAGGCAAAAATAAAAAGCCTTTCCAATCGTCGTTGTGTGGCACCTCTTTCTAAAAATGAAGAAAACATTAAAGGAAGGTTTTGAGCGTGCTAGCGACGGTTTTCTTTTCTTTTTTCTGATGCCATTTTCTAAAAAAGATACAAATCCACTTCCTTCTCGTTTCATACCCCTCCCTCCCCCCCCCCCTCTCCCTATTATTTTATTATTTCTTTCAAATATAGCGGAACTGGCACAACTTCTGTGTCCCCAATACTACCACATTCCCCCCTCAGTTTAAAATAAAATTCTTTTCTCGCGCGAATGCTTTTTGTCCCTTTTTCCCTTTATTATCCACCTTTCTCTTATCCTTTCAATAAACTTTTCTCTCTTTCAATTTAATGCCTTTACAAGTAAAAGTTATTAAAATTATAACACCCGTAGCAACCAAAAACTTCTCTAAATTATTGCCGGTTGAGTACTATTTTTTCATTTCGCGCAGTTCCATGACATTTAAAAAGAAAGATTTTCTTAACAAGGTAAAAAAAAAATAAGAAAACGTGTGAAAAAAATAAAACTTATTTTCTAGTCACCATATAAAAGACAAAATCTTTTTAAAAAATATACAATATCACGCTATATTGGTAAAATAAAAAATTAAGATTTAATAGAAAATTTAAAAAAAAAAGAGAGAGAAAACGAAAAAGAAGTTTTATTTAATTTTTATATTTTCAAGCATTATTTTAATTCGTAAAATTTAAATTTAATTTTTTTACTTTTTCATTTTTAAAATTTTATTAAAATTTACAATTCCATATAAAGTAAAACGCTCATTTAAAAAAATGAACACCTGCAATCGAAAATTTTGCTTATAAAATGATTTTAACTAAATTAACTAAAAATTCTCTAAAAATTTTTTTGCTTCAGGAAAGGGAAAATATTGCTGAAAAAAAAATATTTTTTCGTGAAATTTTAACTATTTTGTCGACCATTTAACCGAAAATTTCTGAATTTTTTTCGTTTGAGTTATAAAAATATCCAAGCAAAATTTTATTTTTTTAAGATTTTTTTTCATTTTATTTTTTTTTTGCCATTAAAAATTAATATTTTAAATCCCTCCTCATTTAATTTTCCCTCCAAAAATGTTTCAAAAAAAACATTTTCTAAAAAACATTTTCTCTTTTTCATTCAATAATTATTAAAAACTTCCTCCTTTTTCTTCCCTCTTTTTTCCGTTTTTTAAAAAAATAAAATGCCTCACCAAATAAATATTTTTTAAAAAGGCAAGAAAAAAATGAAAGAATCTTTTTTTAGATAAATTGAGTACATTTGCACTCAAAAAGAAAATAAATAAAAAATATAATAAATAATTCCCCCCTTTTCTCATCATCATCATTTAATTATAAATCTATTCATTTTATTTTTATTAAAAAAAAAAGAAAAAAGGAAACAATTTTTTTCCCTTTTTAATTCCTTTTAGTGACTCAATTTATTTTTAATTTATTATTTTTTAATAAAAGAAAAAATTGATTGAATTTCCCAACTTTAAATTTTAAAGTATTTTATGTTTAATTTTGACAATCAAAACAAAATTTTTATTGTTCAAAAAATGCCTCAAAATTTTCTGTCGTTTATTTGTCGAGATACAGACACTTTAAAAATACTAAAAAATAATATGCCAAAGGCTCCCTCGGCATAAAAGGTTCAGAATGTCCTTTCTCCTCAAATTTAAATTTTAACTTAATTGGGCCCAGAGAATCTCCATATATTTTGATTTTTAATTTAAAACCTTTAAATGTCCATATCTCGACCAAAACTTATTTTTGGAATTAAAAATAACCTCTTTCTAGATAAAGTTAGGATATCCAATCATTTTTAAAAAAAATTAAAAAAAAAAACCTTGTGGAGGATAAGCATTAACAACACTTCCAAAAGGTGAAGGTCTTTGCTGTTGTTCTCCTTTCATTTGTTGTTCCTCTTTTCCAGCTATAGAAGATGAAGTACTTGATGAAGGAGTACCTGGACCTCCAGCTGTAGGTATTGGTGTGGCTGCTGTTGGGGGAATAATTTCTTTTTCTTTTTTCTTCTTTTTTTGTTTTTCAGCAAATTCAACCAACTCTTTAAAATTTTGACCAGTTTCATGACATTCTAATCTTAATAAATATTTTTGATAATGCTTGCGTAGTTGAAAGCCTGCTGCTGATGATTGTTGCATTTCAGTGTTTGCATCAACACATAAATTTTTCCATATTTTGTCGCGAATTGTCTGTTTTTAAAATGAAAAGTATTTAAAAAAACAACAAAAATAGCCGTAGAATAACAAGGTACAAAATTCTCAAGAGCCCAAGACAAAAATCCCTCAATTTCACAAAATTTCGAAAATCACTTAAAAAATTCCCTTAACCCCCAAAAAATCATTTAAACCCAAAAATCAATATTTTTACCTTTTCAAATCCTCCACGTTGCTTAACAGCATAATAAAGCGAATATAAATCCACTGGTGATTTAGAAACTTGTGGTGGACCACTCAAAACTTCTCCATTTTGTTCATTTAACATTACAAGCCTTTCATAAAATAAACGTCTTTCGTAAACCAATTCAGCGGTTATTTGTTGTTTTGGGTTGGATATTTGCATTATTAGTTTATCGATTGATTCTCTTTGTGAAGGTTTAAGGCCTGGGTGAATATTTGCACCTCCAAGAATTGATGGATGTCCACCACCAGCTATGCCATTTTGCCCTCCAGAAGAAAGATGTGGTGCTTGGGCATGTTGTAGAGATGAAGGTGAAGCAAAATACATGTTACTTGGATGGGCTAGAAAACAAATTCTTTTAGGTTTTAAAGGTGTGGAAAGAATTGATTCGAGCTATAGGGATAAGGTGCCACATAACTTCTCAAGGGGGCAAAAACCTAGTCAACTAAGGATCATGACCAGGACCAGCCTGTAAATTCCTCTTCCTAGGGAGAATTCCCTTTGTTTCCCGTTGTCAAAGACGGGAGTTAACGACAAGAATAATTTTACTTAAAAACATACGTGGAAATGTGGAAGGGTGTGGTGCTCCCATATGATACTGATACATCATTTGTTGCTGATGGGGAAGTTGTGGATGTGGTTGACCTGTTGCTGGTGGTGGTTGGAGAGGTTGGCCCATTGTTGCCGCAGCTGCTGCAGCAGCGTGATTTGGTGGCAACATTGCAGCAGAAGGGTAACGAACTTGATAATGCTTAAAAAATAGATAAAACCAAGGGAGCGATTTAAAGAATTGTCTTCTCTAATAGACAATAGACAAAAATCCCTTTCAGAAATTAAAAAACCTGTTGTTGTTGTTGTGAAGGTGGCAAAGGAACATGTTGTTGCTGTTGTTGATTTTGAAAAGGATACATTTTGAATTAAAAAAGAAGAGTATTTTCTAGCAAAATAAATTGAAGATAATATTTTTGACCATAACTTGGCCAAACAAAATTAAATTACGTAGATTTTTGTATTTTTCGATTTAGCTCAAAGAGACACATCGAATAATCTAAAAAAACTGAAATAAATGTAAAAATAAGTAAAGATATCAAGAAAAAATAAAGTTAGAAAATGAAATATTGATCCTATTTTAAAACAGAAAATAAATTGGCAAAATGTTTAAAATAATTTAGAAAATGACAAAATATCCAAAACATCAAAATAAGGTAAAACTATAAAAGGGCTGAAAATTCAGAATTCTCCTTTTATCAGTTTCTGATTTTCTTTTTTTCTTTGAATAAAATTCTAATTTTATAAAAGATTAAAATTAGAGATCTCTTTTTCCTTCCTTTTAAGTGTGAAAAATTGATTTTTTAAAAATGTACTAATTTACTACAAATTTTTTTCTTTCGTTTCCAATTACATATATATCAAGCCTTTCTAAATTTAGTTTATTTTTAAGTACACACGTGCTAAAACATATTTATTAAAAAAAACTTTTTTAAGAGAAACCCAAGAATTTCCTTTCCCCCTCCCCTTGTCCAATTGTTGTTTATTTAACAAATCTTATAAAAATACATTTTCTCTCACGAAACAAACTAGACAATCGAAAAAAAAACCTTTTTGCATGTTTACGCATTTTTTGCACGTGCTTCCGCACAGCTCTCAAAGTTCAACTTCGTCATCAATTGAAATCCGCCCCTTTCACTTTTTTTGTTGTTTTTTTCCTCTTCCCCAATTTCCACCTTGCAATTTTTCTTTTTCCCCTCATTATTGGCCCCTTCTGCCACTTACAAAAACACAAGCCAGAAACCCGCCAAACAAAAAAAACGTTCGACAGCCTCACGAGGAAGTCAGTCAACTATACCCCCTCCACCACCTCTTTTCATTTTTCTTTTTATTTCATCTTTTGAAAAAAAAATGAAAATAGACTTGCCCCAAAAAAGGAAATTATTCCCAGAGGCCCCTTTCATCCCTCCAATTTTGTTGCCACCCTCTACCACCTTTCTTTGGCTACAAAAGTACAAGAGGCGCGGAAAGTGAGGAGGACATGACCGAGAAAACGATGATGGTGGTCTTTGCGCCATCACAAAAATAAACAATTTAAAAAGTGGCAAAAACAACACAAAACACGAAAAAGGAAGGAAAAATTATGTAATTGAAAGTGCAATTTGAAAAAAAGGGGAGGTGTAAAAATAAATATAAATTATAAAATTAAAATACAAAAAAATACACGCGTTCGGTTCATTAAGCTTTTTTACAAATTTAAAAAATGTGTGAGAAAAAAAAAGTTATTTTTCAAAATGGGGGAAACAAAAGAAAATAAATAAAAAATGCTATAAAAGGCAAGTTTAAAAATAAGATTAGTCATTTTCATTCTCGCAACCCAAAGTTTGTGTTGTTCTGTAATTTTAGCCAAATGTCCATCATGAAAGCCCTTTCCCTATTAACCCCTTTTTATTGTCGCCATTTTGTTTCTTGTGTTCGGAGCTTGCCGAGAAAATACAGAAAAACACAAATATGTCTTTTTGTGTTTCTGCGAAATGTATTTTAGTGTTACGTCGATGACAACGATGATGTTAAAAAGGGGAAAGGAAAGGTTACCATTAGTAATGGAGAAGGGGAGAGGCCGAACTGCTCTATGAGAGGCGGGTGGAAAGCTGAATGGAAGAAAAAAGGAGGAGGGGAAAAAGGACGTGGAGGACTTAGCCTCCGTCGAACAGCCGACCAATTCCTCTCCTCATTCCCGCCACTCACAACAATTTTTACATTGCCGTGGCTAAAAAGTAGAGAGGAGCGATATTTATTAAACGAAGACGGCCGACTTGAATGGGGAAAAATGTTGAGAAGGATAAGATTTGGAAGGACGAAAAAATGGTCGGCGGCCAAACGACGACTCACAATTTTGTTTGGTTGGGGAGTATCGAAAAGAAACGACAGGGGCAGAGGCAATCGAAGGTGAAGGAGCGACCAACCAACAAAAATTCCCTATTAACGCACAGCGACGACTAATGCCCATCATTGAAAGAGAGAGAGAGTATGTAAGAAGGGCTCCCAACGCCAAAGCCATAAGAGTCGGTGGTGTGTGCTGCGGGCGCTTTCACAAGGCAAGATAAATAATTTGCTGTTTCGTCAAAAGAAATAAAACGAGGGAGTATGGAAAAATGAGAGAGAGAGAAATGAAAATAAAAGACAAAAACACATCGCCAACCATCGCTATCTTTGTTTGACATTTTTTAAAATAATGAAAACCTCTTATTTCCACTCCTGCTGATGTGTTTTTTTTTTCTCTCTCTTCTCTAAAATTATATTTTCCCTACTTTAATGTAAATACATAAGCAGACTCTCATGGCGGCTGCTTCTGACATGTCAGTTTTTATTTTATTTCGTTTGACTGCGTGTACGTTAAAACATCCAACGACCAATTCTTTTTAAAAGATAGAGTGTGTTGTATGATGAGTGACAAAGAGTAAAGGGGACATTTCGGCGTAGACCACATTACCATCTCAATTCCATTTTACAATGCTACCCATATTTTCCTTCACAAACAAACCTTTCTCTCCCTCACCACTCTACTCTCCGCATACACTCTTTCGTTTGCTCCAATTTATTTTCTATTCATTCACCGACCATTTCTCAACGCTCGCTCATTCAACTAAACAACTATTCTCCATCCGTCATTTCCCAACAACCAATTCACCTCGTCTTTTATCCTGTTCATTCCCCATATAATCCATCTCCCCACATAAAATTGTTGTTAGTGAAAAGAAATAGTATGCAAGTCTCACGCCACAAAGAACCTCTCCACAAATGTTTGTTAGTCAAAGCCGATGAAAAAAAAAATTTTTTTCTGCCCATTAAAAGAGGACGGAGGCTAGCGAGTAATGTTTATGTGTGTTGAGATGAAATGGCCTTACTAGACCCTTTTTTCCTACTGTGCTGCTGTTGTGGAATAAATTGGGAAAGAAAAAAGAAATGTTATGGTTTTGTGCTCGTAGAAAATTGGATGGAAAGAAAAGAAAAAATATTCACTCTCTTCTTTTCCCACACTATTTTCTTTCATCATTAAATTTGCAACGACATCACAGGACGATAGTAAAAAAATAAGAAAGGCGTCCGTCGTTTACTGAAAATTGCTCCCGAAAAAAGAATTTTTATTTTATAATGGATTGGAGGGGAAGTTGTTTATTATTGAAATTGATGCAAAAAAAAATAAAAAAAGAATGGGCGGGAAAATAAGGAGCTTTTCTGCCTCGTCTGCCCTTTGTGTTTTTGTGTGTTTTGGTTTTATTTATTTTTGTTTCCACCCAAACTATCGATCGTTTTAATAAATATGAGAAAATAATAATGTGGTGCTCGAGGATGAAGCAAAAATCGATTTTTAAAAAAAAAGAACGAAAAAAGTACATCGACTGGTAATTATTTGTCATTATTTTTGAAGACGATAGATGTATTTTACGAAAAACGGGCTCTCTGTGAATTAAATATTTTTATTTACCGTAAATGCTCTAATAGAAACCCAGGTATGGACTTCCCGCCAAATTTTTCCACAAGAATTATAGAAAAATATAATAAATATATTAAATCAGACAGTTAGACAGTGAATTACGTTACAGGAAAATGACCAGAAAGAGTCTGGGGCACAAGTTGGCGTCATGGGTTTCTATTAGAGCATTTACGGTATTTATTTTTTAAATTCCCCATAAAATATTCTGAAATTTTTTTTAATTTTTGATAAAATGTTAAAGTGAAGTCCTGTTTTAGGTAAATTATCCCTCCTTTACTCCTAAAAATTATCTATTCGAATTTGAATTATGTATAATCTTTGTCAAAATACTAAAAAATACAATTCGTTAAATTCTCAAATTTTTATTGTGTAGGTCTGTAATGTTGTGGATGTTCAGATGAATACATTGGCAATGTAGGTGAGTGTAAATTCACTTTACATGTAAATCGTTTCCCTGCCAATTCAACTTCATAACTTCCTTTATTCAAAAATTCTGTTGTTAGACCAAATTCTTTGTTTTCTATGTAGCCCAAACAAACCTTAAAATATATATAAAACTAAAAATATTCATAAAATATTTTAAAGATTTGTGCTGTTACTTTTTTGTAGGAAAAATTCTCAACAAAGGAAATTTTTTGGCAGTCAAACACTTTTTAATTAAACTACGCCCAAAAAAGTTACCAACGTCTAAACATCCCTTTTCCTCAAAAAATTAAATATCACACTTAAAGTATCAGGTGTTTTATTTAAAAAAAGTTATTCTCATCCAATCCCACCAACTTTGTTTTTAAAAAATTTTCCCATATTTTTTGTAATTTCTCTGTATTTTGCATATTTTTGCTGAATTATTATTCAGCATTATTTTTTAAAATATTTTTTTTCTATTTTTAGTGCATTAATAAGCTTTATTAAAAAATAAAAAAAATATTTACGTGACAGCCAAGAGTAAATCCATATGCTGCCGTTGTTGTCCAACCTGCCAATTTTCCATTTCGATAAATTGGTTCTTCACCATGAGGCCATGGGTCACTTTCCAAATTATGATTTTCTAATAAAAGTTGAACAAAACGTTTATTTACACCTCTATCAAGTTGTTTTTGCAAAGCTTCTTTTCCAATAAATTCTTTCTAGAAAAATTAGAATTAGAAAAAAATATTTAAAAAAATACATCAAAATCAACGCGAAAGGCACGACCACATTCGACAGGTGTTGTTCCACTTCCAATATCTTGACCCCAATAAACGTAGAATTTTTCGATACGTAAATGTCTTAATGCTGAAAAGAATTATTTTTTTTAAAATATTTAGTACATTTCTACGAAAAATTGTTAAAAACCGAAAAAAAAACATTTTTGTCTTATCCCCTAGAAAAATCATTCTTTTAATAAAATTCAAACCGTAATATCCACAATGCTTTAATCCATGTAGAGAACCCGCTTCCATTAATTGTTCATAAACATTTTGTGCTAACTTTTATTTAAAAAAATATTTACTAGAAATCTAGTTTTGATAAGAAAAACCTCGTTTGGAATATAAAGCATCCAACCAAGCTCACCACAGTGTGTAACACTTATCACACGAATTGGGCCAGCTAAACCAATATGCATTTCCTTAAGAAAATAAAAATTTTATTAATTTTTAAAAAATACTCTAAAAGAAAATGAAGGAAATTCATTAGGAGACATTGTCTTTCCAGTAACTTCACTAATTAAAGCTCTCGATGCTGGTCCAACAATATCTAGTGCTGTAAAAGAATTTGTCACATCTTGAAGTTGAATATTCATTTTCCACTCATTTGCCCATTTTTTAATCCAAAGGGCTAAACGAACTTGTTGAACAGTTGGAGCAACTATAAAATAACTGAAAAATAAAATTTTAATTTAAAAAATAAAATAAAAAAAGAAACGAGTAACTAATGTAATCCCATTCGACTAAGAGTTAAGTCAGTCAAGTATCCTCCATGATCATTTTGCATTCCAGTATAAACTGTTCTGTAAATTGATAAAAAAAAGAAAATGAATGGTTAAAAAAAATTAAATCAATAAAAAAATGAGAATGAGGTTTAAAAAAAATTCAAAAATCTTGAAAAATTTCAAAAAAAAATTTTTTAGCCCAAACCAAATTTTTTTCGAATTTTTTATTTTAACCCCTTTCCCTTGAAAAAAAAAATAAAATTTCCTTACGTTCCAACTGGACAGTCAATATTTCCAGAACAAAGGCGTTGTAGTAAAGGAACAACATCTGCACCTTGAATGTCAAATTTTGAAAAACTTGTCATATCAATAAGTCCAACTCTTTCTCTACAAGTTGAATACTCTTTTGAAACAAGTGGAAACCATTTAGGTTTTCCAATAAGTTGATCTTCGCCAGAGAAATTTGATTGCCGGGGTAATCCTGCAGAAAAAGTTGAAACTGGTTAATTATAAAAATCAGAATTTACTCGGTCCATCATGATCTTGATCAGGAACAGACGTTGTATTGTACCAAAGAGGTCTAAAAATGATTTTTCAGAAATTTTTTAAAAAATTTAATAAACCTTTCATAACCCATTATTTCTGCAAAAACAGCACCAGCATCCCTCAAACTGTGGTGAATTGGGGAAGTACGTAAATTTCGAGCTGTATGGCATTGATGTGAGGAAAGAGGATTCTGACGAATTTTTTAAATACAAAATAATTGAATACAGCAAACCTTTAGAGTGTTGACTAAAAATAAGAGAATGTTAATGGAAATTATTTAAAGAAAATTTATTGGAAATCTTTGTTAATGGAAAGGGGAAATCAAAGAGTTATTAAAATTACAAGCAATTTCCGGCACTCGTAAATAAAGATAATGAGGATTAGAATGTAGAGGAAGAAATCTAGTTAATTCCAATTTATCCACAGGGATACTGCTTGATCCACCCAAAATCCATTCTGCAAGCAATGAACCCAAACCTCCAGCAAACGAGACACCTTGCCCATTAAGACCAGTGGCGAGGAAAAATCCTTTTGCCTTAAAAATAAAATTTTAGTTTAAATAGAAATTTAAAAAACCTGATCAGATTCTCCAATAAGTGGCTTCATATCTGGTGTATACATTTCTGCACTAGTCATTAGCTCACCACGAGGTAATTGAGCCAATTGAGGACATCTATTGATTAAATGACGAAGAATTATGCCTAAATTCCATTTTTTAGATTATTGGTAAATAATGAGAAAATATTTACGAAAATTGTCCCAAACAGGTGTTGGCATATTCCATTCAGTCACCGTCCCTTTTGAAGTTTGTGAGGATGGAGGTAACGCCTGCAAATCACCCCCCATAGTAAAACCTCCACAAACTGTCCTTGTCTTCAATGGGCAAATATAAGTATTTTCATCCATACAAACAAAAATTGGTTGTGATTGACTAGATGATTGACAATGAGGCAAAGGATCAGTAGAAAGAAAAGTAAATGAACAAGGATGGGCAGCTATCCTGACTGGATGGTCAGCATCGGGAAGACCCAGAACATCAACTAGACTCGAATCCTTAAAAGAAATTTTTTTATAAAAAATGTAAAAAAATCTTACAATTCCCGCAGCATCCACAAAAGCCATAACATCAATAAAACCTTCATCTGTATCAACAGCATAGACTCGACTCTCCTCATTTAACAAAACTTTTTTAATGGAGCAATTCTCGAAGATTTGAACTCCCATTTCTTTGCAATTGTCTGCTAAAATGCGAGAAAGGCCAGAAACGTCAATTGTTGCATCCAAAGGGGAGAAAACAGCTAACTAGAATTTTCAAAATTTTTAATTAAATAAAAAATACAAAAACCTTAACATCCTCTGTTGCAAGCATTGGCCATCTTGCCAACATTTCGCTCGGACAGTCAATTGCCTCGACTTGAGAGGAACTTGAGGGGTCAGTAACTAAACGAGTAAGTAATCTTCGTGCCTGCGTTTCTGATTCATCGCTGGATGATAAATAAACCCGGCCACATTTATTGAATTCTAAAAATTAATTAAAACAAACTCCTTTAAATAAACCGAAAGCTCCAGTAGATGCTAATTCATTATAAATATTCAGTGATTTCCAGGCAACTGAACGAAGAGAAGGATCCGAATAAAACATCGGACTTACTAATGAAAAAAATAATTATTTTTTTTTTGATTCAATTAGTAAAAAAACCAAATAAGCCTGTATTTACACGAGAAGAATTATGAGCACCAATACTTAAAATATTTTTATTAAATTTAAGTGAAGAATAAAAACAAACCAATTCCTTTCGAAAAGAAAAAGCCCTTTAATACCTATAAATAAATTAAAATTAATTTAAAAAATAAAAAAACCTCTTTTTGCCAAGTTATAAGCGATAGAAAGACCCATTAACCCTCCTCCACATATTACAATTCGATTATTCATTTTATTCCAAATAAGAACCTTTCATCAAAAAATTTTAATGGAGAAAATTCGTTAAGTTTAAATATTCAACTCTCCCAAAATAATTGATGATTCATAAATTTGTAAGGATAAAACGAGAAAAGCAACATGTTATAAGCAACTTGAAAAGACAAATAACTATTTTACCACGAAAATAAATAAATACTTCAATTGCAAAACAAATAACGGCCAAAAAAATCTCTCGTATGCATTTATTTACCTCCTTTCTTACTATCCTTACGTGGAGACTTGGATCTCCCTCTTTTCTCTTCTTCCTCTTCCTTCTTTTTCTTCTTTTCTTTGTCTTCAACTTTTCTTTGTCTTCTTTTCTTTGTATTTTATTTCATTTATACAAAGTACGTTTTGTGGTTTAGTGGGAAAGTGCTTAATTTTTAACTCAAATGATAAAAATCTAATGCCTTTGATGGAAAATCATTATAAATGTTTATCATATGTATTTTATACAAATATTTATTTACAACCCTCTTTTAACTTTCTTTAAAAAATCCCTTGTCCAAAATATTTTTAAAGTAACAAAAATTCTTTTATGTTCAATTACTGTTTTAAATATTAATGGATGTGAACGATTCTTTTTACTTAATTACCTATCTTAGATATGTCATCAAATGATCCTAATTCGGCTACTTGATTGTTGATAAAATCTATGCTTTTACTTAATTATCTTAGATATGTCATCAAATGATCCTAATTCGGCTACTTGATTGTTGATAAAATTGTTGATAAAATATTTTCTCATATGCTTTTACTTAATTATCTTAGATATGTCATCAAATCATCCTGATTCGGCTACTTGATTTGACTAAAATATTTTCTCATACTTTTTGCTCCTTTGGGTTTCTAGATGGAAAATCATAGCTGGTTGCGACATGTTTGCACTTGCAGATTTTAAAAATAAAATCACTTAAAAGCATAAAACAATTCTCAATTTTTCTATCAAAGAGAATTAAGAAGGCGAAATAAATCGAAAAATACATTTAAAAAT
The DNA here is from genome assembly GCA_000172435.1 of Meloidogyne hapla. Classification (NCBI taxonomy): domain Eukaryota; kingdom Metazoa; phylum Nematoda; class Chromadorea; order Rhabditida; family Meloidogynidae; genus Meloidogyne; species Meloidogyne hapla. The sequence goes on along the minus strand of ABLG01000164.1, from coordinate 58,235 downwards.
TTTAATCAAAATCTAAATATTCAAGAACAAACAAATTGGATTGATTAAATTAAATTGCAAGACAAATATTTGTGATGAAAAAAAAACAAATACAACAAAATCCTCTTCCCTAGTCCATCGAAGAAAATTTAAAAAAATTTAATTGATAAAAGATATGTTGAAAGAAAGAAAATGGCAGCGCAACAAATTCTTTTGTCAATTTACTATACCTTCAAATATACTAGGCTCTAATGAATAGGCTCTAAATGAAATGAATACGAATTTCGGTTGACCCAGAGGGTTTTAAAAATGAGTTGCGGGAAAATGGGGTCTTTCTGACCCATCAGAACTTTGTGATTGAAAACTTGATTAAAATAATGATCTGAGACTTAAGCAGAGAATAAATGTTTCAATAGGACTAGGACTTTCCAAGGATTCCTAATTTTCCTTTCTAAACCAATTTTCAAATTTTGTTAGTCCTAATAAGGGAATAATTAAGCTAAAAAAATAAAGGAATATTCATTTCAAGTAAACCCCTTTTAATTTTTTCTCCCTCCCCTTTTTAAAAATAATTTTTTTTCAATATACAATCATCAACCAAAAAAAAACTAAATTCATTTTAACAAAACTTCCAACGATTTCCACAACTTCGACAATAAACAAAAGTAGTCATCGGTTCGTCAGCAGACCTCGTTTGCATTTGAGAATAGGTACAATTGTTTTGGCCACACTTCCCGCATCTATAATTAATAAAAAGGAATGAAAACAGAGATGTTTGAAATTTCGTTTTTTGAATAAAAATATAGTTGAACCTCTCCAAACATATTAAGATTAAATTTTAGAGAAAGGTGTGTTGGATAAGTGTCTCAAGCAGAAGTGGAACAAAAATAAAAATCAATGAAAAAATTTAGCTCCACCTTCTGTCTTGAGAGGTTCGACTATTTTCTTTTTTGGAAATAAAATTTCGAAAATCGCTAAATGAAAAGATTTAGTGAACTATTCCGATTTTTAATTTTTTGGTTAATGATAATTTTTCTAAATAAGATTTTAAATAAAAAATCAACGCGTTGCGCTGCCAACTTTGAAAGTTGATTGAATTTCGACTAAAAATATACCCAGTTATTTTAAAAGGATTTTGTTTTTATTGTAGAAAATAAAAAAATATTTTCAATGGGAAAACACTTCTGACCTGAACATATCTGTTGGAGTTCCTAAAAAACAAGAAAAGATTTAAAAAAATATTAAAAATAAAAATTAGAAACCTTCTTGAACGGACATCTGATGTTCAAGAATGCCTTCTTTGGTAAACATTTCACGAGTCTTTTTCATTTCTTCAGAAGCCATTTCTTCGGTTGTCATTGTAGCAAACTTCTCAGCACCCACTAAAGAAAAAATAAACGTTTTTATTTAGTTCAGAAAATTCAATTTTCAAGTTATTTTCAGTGCAAACTTTCAATTAATCGGACCTTCCCGAAAATGTTCGAATTTTTCTTCGTAAAATTCGTAAAAAGAGACAAATAATTTGACATTCGAGTAATCAAAATATTTAAAAATTTAAACAAACCAGCTCCAGTAAGGACATTTTCACGTAATGCCTGATTCTTCTTATCCCGAAGATTGAAAACGCGCGAGCGTAATGCTGACTTGTATTTGTCACCTGTTCCATTGTGGAAATCGAAGAGACGTTTTTCGATTCGTTTAGCCAAATCTTCAGGATCCAATGTACCTTAAAGATTTAAAAATTGAAAAAATTCAAAAATAAAAATAATAAACCGTTAGGAATTTCACCAGAACGTAATGCATTCAAAAGCATTTCAACACTTTTAGATCGAACCTTTAAAAAAAAATTACTAAGATTTTAAACTAAAATTTACATCTGTTCCGCCAGAAGAAGTTCCATTCATCATGGGCCTTGCCTTTGATGTAACAGCAGCAGAACCACTCAAGTCACCTCTCTTGTTATCTACGACAGACGTTTTTGTTTCATCTGGAGATCTAGAACGAGTACTTGAACGAGATTGGGCTGCCTTCTCTTCTAACAAAGCTTTCCAACGCTGATAAATTAAAATTAAATTTAAAGAAAATAAAAACGTTCCCAATGGGTCAAAGTAAAATAAACGATAAAAATACCTTAATGAGAGCTTTGCATCGTTTAGCCAATTTTTCATCTTCAACCTTTTTCCGAAAATCATTCAAAACCATTCCAATACGAGTTTTCTTAAAATTATATTAAAATAAAAAATTGATAAAACAAACATACAGTCAAAACTTCAATATTAACAGGCATTTTCTCAAGTGCTTCGATTAGATCAATAGCACCTCCAAGCTGAAATTTTAATAAAAAAATTTAGAAATGATAAAACGTAATTTTAATGCCATCCTGTTAACAGAATTAGACAAATTTGTGTAATCTTATTTACAAATTAGTTTATTAGCGTTCACAAACAATTTCTTGTGTTCTTTTTAGACAGAACACTTTATTTTTTTGGCGATATTGTCGAATAGTTTGAGCTATGAGAAGGTGATTGGAAAGATTCAGATTACATACATCCAGAAAAAAGTCAGAAAATGGACATACTAATACCAAATTTTAAATTATTTATAAACCTGTCTGTCAACATCTTTACTCATCCTTGTAAGTTTCTTAGAGATTTCCAACAAATCTTCTTCTAAAGCAGAAGCAGGCATTTTGCGACTAGAAAGATTAAAAGTAGTATTTGGCTGTTAAAACTTCGATTCCTTAAAAAGAAAACAAATTTTCAGTAAAAAATAAGAAAACCCCTCCCCAAGAAAAGAAAAAAAATTCTTGCAAAAATTGATTTGCAAATTTTTTTCAAAAGTTTGGCGTTTTGCCAATTTTGCTATTTTTATGATTTTTTGTCCAATTCTCCCTTATCGATATTTTTATTGTTGATGGCCGTTTTGTTTTTCTACACAAATGGGCAATAAACAAACGATTTCTCTTTACTATTTTCTACACTAACTTGCTTCTTTAACACCAAAATTCTTTCTCTTCATATACTGGTCATGTTACTACTTTGTGTTATCTAACCCCTTCTTTAACTTGCAGCATTTAGGATGGGGTTTTACATTTTACAACATTTATTGACTGGTGAGTGTATGGATGCGTGTGAAAGTGAAGGCAGCCTGGGAAGTAAGGATTGAAAAAGAGGAGGGAAATAAGAGAACCCGTCTCTTAAATGCAGCCGATAGCAGAGATTGGTTTCCTCTTTTGAGCTTTTCTTCTTTGACAGGGACAATAAGAGTTGTTGAGAGAAAGAGTGGGCCAAGAAGTGTAAAAATAAATAGATATCGTGTGGCAGTAACAGCAAAATCTGCTTCTAATCGTGTGTAGAGACTCTTTTACGATATCCGCTTGTTCTGCGGCCAGGGTTTTTATGAAGGTTTGGCATCCATGTTTCTTTTGTGGGGACAATTGCCATAAAGGAGCTTTACTGCTGTGAGAATTGGGGACGTGGTGATGATATTTTTGGCGCTTATAGTAGCTTTATTTAATATATGTAATCCATTTTAGTTAACTCTTCTAGCCTCTATTCTTTTCCTATTTTCCGCATTCCTTTATTTATTTTTTTGCCAAATCGGAGTCGCAAACCATTTCACGTGCCTATATTTTTTAACTGATACACTTTTTTTCAGTTCATGTGAAACTATTGGACTGTAAACTACAAAATATATCTTAATCAAAGACTATTAAAAAAAGATAATACTAAAACATGTCGCAGGCAACTCCAAGAAAGTTCAGTGAGAAAATTGCAATTTTGGTAGGTTGTAATAAATTATTTTTATAATCCTCTGTTCGTCCCTTTTTGGAAAATACCCTGTTTTTATTGATTTTTCTGGCCCTTATGTTCAATAAAATCAAAACTAATAAAATCAAAAATTTTCAGGAGCGAAAACAAAACGAAGAGCAAGAACAATTTAATAATGTAATGCGCGATGTTAGGACAATAACAAGTTTATTTTTATTCCTATTTTTATTTTTCTCTTTTAAAGGCAATGATGTTCAACAACAACAACGTCAAAACACTCCACAATCAAGTCCTCAACAACTTCTAAATTATGGCCCTCAAAGTAACGATTCTACCTCTAAATTGTCTCCAGAAGGCCCACATCCGCTTACTACAAATTGGAATCGAGCTGGTGGTTCTTTACCTAATGTTCATCAAATGGTTATTCAACAACCTACGATGGGTTCAACACCACCCTCGCCTTATAGTTGTGCAGCAAACAACAATTATTGTTGGTCGCCGTCGTGGACAAATGTTCAAACAGCTGCAGCAGCTTCCAATCAATTTCAACAACAACAAAGGGCGGCTAGAACACGTTCACCTGGTGCTACACATTTTCATCCTTATAGAAATGGAACATCTCCTAGCGGTGGGCATGAAGCAAAAATGATGGAAGCTGGCGGTTTGGGAGGAGTGCATTTACAACCACCAGATCCGACGTGGTCAAAGTATTAAATTCTACCTTATGTTTTATAATTTATAAAATTCTAGGACGAGGAGTGATCCTGCCATTCACACAAATACTTCGACAACTAACCCAAATTTAATTGACCCAACTTTTCTTTCTTATCCATTCTATTCAGAAGTCCAAAATTCGTGGCATTCAACAAATGAAACACCAAAAATGTTTAATGGGCCTTCTACCGCTCCTCCAACAGCACAAATTCAACCCTCTGTTTTATTCTTTCCTTCTTATCCATTGGCACAGACAAATATGCCATTGAATCAAACGAATAGTATTTATTTAAATTGTTAAAAATAATTTTTGATCACTCGTCCTAATTAATTTACGATTAATTTCTTATAAAAATGATTTATCTATGGGTTTTTTACGAATCTTTTAAGAATTTTTGATACATAAAATCACAGTTTTTTAAATTCACACCCGAAATTTTTTCGCAGTTAACAAAACTTCCCAACAAATTATTTTATAAATCTCTTTATATGCAAAAAAAATCTAACTGGACCTTTGAATTTTTAAAATCTCAAAAACTTGAAAAAACCCCCGGAATTTTTATTCGCGTCTAAACTTTATATATTTTTAATTATTTTATTATCAAAAATATTTTTTAGATTCAATTAATCAACATCAAAATAGACAACAACAACAACAACCAATTCTACCTCCAAATCAAATCTTTAACATGCCTGCCAATTCAACAATTCCTTTACCTTCAGTTAGCCAAACAAAACAAATTGGCTCACCTTCATGCTCATCACCTAATGTTTCTTTCTCTTCTCAACAAAATTTTATGATTAATAATAATGGTTCTCCTGCCCCACAACAACTTATTTTTTTACAACAATTAAATAATAATAATGCTAATAATAATAATTTTAACACAAAAACAAAAATGTCACAAGGAAATAATGAACAACAACAACAACAATTAATTATGTTGGAAAATAATAGGATTGCTCTACAACAACAACAAGTAGTATTAACAATAATTTTTTAAATTATCCATCTCCGGGGTTTTAAGTTAGAAGGCGTAACCTAACACTTGAGGGCCGGAAAGGGGGTGAGGCTAAAAATTTTTATTTTTACGGGAATCAAGGGGAGACAGAGAAAATTTACCCGTGTATAGGTAGGTACATATGCCCGTGTATAGGCCTTCTCTATAAATCTCCATCAGAGAAGTTGGAACTTATATGGTTTAGGTTCCATTTTTTCTAAAATGCCTCACTTTGCCATCTTTCTTCGCTCATACTAGCCTCAAGCAAAAAATAATGATTGGTATACTTAATTAATATTACATCTTCCTCTGATAAATTTTCAAAAATAACCGTGCATGAACTTTTATAAGAAATGTACTGAAATCGTAAAGGAATCCTGATTTAACCTTGTAAATAATCACAATCGGACCAGATAATTGATTTATTTCTTTCTATCGATAACTTTTCCCTCTTGTTACTGACCATTATTTTTTGCTTGAGGCTAGTATGAGCGAAGAAAGATGACAAAGTGAGGCATTTTAGAAAAAATGGAACCTAAACCATATAAGTTCCGAGAAGTTTAAATTAAATATTCTCTTTAAATTTTCAGTACAACACAAAAATATCACCACCACCTCCATACTTTAGTCAAAATATAATAACTAATAATAATACACTTCAACAACAACAATTAACAACACCTTTTTCAAATTTATTGTCACAGACTAGATCTGCTCCAACAAGTCCAACAACTCTTTCTTCCTCCTCTTCAATGGAAAATTATCATCCTTTGGCTGGAATTCCTGGAGGGAAAACTATGCAAGGACATATAAATCAATGGTCACAACATCGACATTTTTCAGCTAGTCCCGATGGAATGGAAGTTCCGAACATTTGTGTAACTGGGACAGATGGTTCTCTTGATGTTGATTGTTTTCAGGTTTTTTAAAGATTTTTTATTGGAATTTTTTTAATAAGTCTGGGAAGGGGTGAGATATTTTTTGGTTTTTAAGAGAGTTTAATCCAACTTATTGAACAATTATTCAAAAATCAAAAAAAAAATTTTTGTCTATAGGATCTGCAAGATCTGCACTTGGATAGTGAAACCCTACAAATGTTAAAAGATCAAACCGATCATGAAAACATGGTGGACCCAGCATGTGAAACCCAATTGCTCAGTTGATGGTGATTATTGGCTTATAAAGATCTCCGGCCAATTTCTATAAAAACTACTTTAAAATATTCCTTCTATTTTTGTACTCAGTTGTGTCATGAAATTTAAAAAAAAATTGTGATTAAGAAATTTCATGACATTTCTGATGTTCATAAAAAAAGAAAATTTCGCCGCCAGTTCATTACAACCAAAAAATACTACCAAAACATTTGTATAGAAAAATGCCATTTCCTGTGAAATGTTCACTCCCCCACAACCTCCACTATTGAAACCAAAAACTTGCCTTATTTTGAATGCAACAAAAGAACAAAAACACTCATTATTTAGTGTTTTCCTTTCATAAAATATTAGCTGTTTTTGAAAATTATTTTTTTATCCATTAATATTTAATTTTTGTGTATATTTAATAAAAATTTATTTTTTCACATCTTTAGTTTTTCGGAAGGGGTTTCTCAGCCATCCCCCACAACTTATTCCAAATCTCTTCAAAAAATCCATGGTCTTATGGATTTCTTAAGACTTGGCCTATTTTTCCCCTAATTTACCATCTCCCAGGACAACGAAAACAAAATTAAAGGATTTTCTTTAATTGTATTAAAACGTTTTAAAATACAAAATAGATAATTAAAAGAGGTATTACACTTATTTTTAAGTTTTCCAACTATCAGCTATTGGACGCGGTATTATTCCTTTTTTGAGTAATTCTGCTTTCTTTTGTTCTGTTGCCACAATATTGCTCATACGAACTCTAAACAATTTTTTTAATTAATTAAAAATAAAATAATTATTTTACTCTATTCCCAAATCAACTTCTGGTATTCCAACAAGCATTTGATTAGACAAAAGCTCTTCTTTTCTTTTACTAGAAAAACTTTGTACGCGTTCAGCAGCCTATAAAATAAATATTAATTCTCATTCCACGTGGAAGTATGGGGAGGTTCCTCAAATTATAATCCCTCCCGAGAATGGAGAAACAAATCATTCACCCACTGGATAGGGTAAGATCTCTTTTCCCGACAATAGGAAATCTGAGTTGGGAAGATCTTCCACACAGCTCTAAACTTTCCCTGTATTCTGTTCAGCCCCCCCCCCCCCCCCCCCAATAAAAACTAATTCGTTCAGTAGGAAAAAAAAAACTATTTAAAAACCTTGAAAAAAATTTCCTCCTCTTGTGACAAATGTTTCGCACGTTTACTACTTTCCTCTGTTGCATCATCTGAAGTGTTTTGACGTTTTAACCTCGCCTCCACATAACGACGCATTTCTTCATGTTCATCACGCAAAAGTGTTTCCTTTTTAAATTGTTCTTTTATATCAGCTTCAATATCTGCTGCATTTAGAGCTGCTCTTTGAGTATCTAAATTAAGAAATTTTTATTAAAAAAAATTAATTTTTGTTAAAAAAATGAACAAAAATCCTTGATGAAAAGAATCGAAAAAATTATTAAAACTCATAATTAAAATCCTCAAGAAAATTCCCAAACCTGTAAGTCTTAACATTGCCCCTCCACTCATTTTAAACGGATCCTCATCCAGTCTTGCAAATTCTTTAGCCAATTCTCTGCCTACAGCACATTCAACTGCATCCATTCCATTACGGCGTTGTCTTACTCTTTGTGCTTCTTGAATATCTCGAATTCTTGATCTTAAAAAATATTTTAATAATTAAAGAAAACCCTGAACGAATTTTTCCTAGAATTTAAAGTCCAAAATAACCCGTCCACCGAAACATGAAAAATTAAATAAAAACAAACTCAATTTCCTTTTGTTCATCCTCAATGCTGTTTGCATTAAAATCATCTTCCAGCGTCTTCTTTCTTAAATTTGCTTTAATTTTAGATTTTCTGAACATTCTTTCTAATTTAAATTTAAAAAATAAATATTTTAATTATTTAAAAAAAATATTAAATTGTAAAAAAAAACAAATAATTAAAACAAAAAATAATTAAATATGTATTTGAAAGATTTTGAGAAAAAATAAAATAAACAGAGGTTTATTAAATTAACAATTAGACTAGTTTAATTAATATTCAAGACTGGAAAAGAAAATTATTTAGAATAAATTTTAGGTGAATCCAAAAACTTTAAAAAATATTTTTCTTGATTTTATCTCTAGGAATTCAAAAATAAAGGAAAATAAGTTTCAAAGGACCACCCAGAATAAAATATAAATTATAGGAGAGAGTATTTAATTAATAAAAGAAATTATGCTTTTTAGTGTTTTTAGATTAAATTTAGTCTTTTTTAAAAATTTGAAGGTGCGAAATTTACAAGTGTCAAAAAAGAATATTTTTCCCATATAATTAGTTGTCAATAACGCCGACGACCCTTAAAATTGCTTAAATTGTGAAAGTTAAAATAAAAATTTACTTTTGAAGATTTCTTCCTGATTTTGAACGTCTTAAAAGAAAATAAATTATTTACTTAAATCTAGATAAAAAAAACCTTGTCAGTCGCCTTCAATTTTTTGTTTGTCAATTTATTATTATTTTTATCACGAGCTTTTGACTTTTTCTTTTCTGAAAAGAAAAAAAAAATAAAGAAAAATCTCTCCAGATTTTTCGAATTCCACGAAAGAACTTTTAACATGATAGAAAAAATTATCAGAAAAGTCCTGTCAGTATAACTAGGAATTCCCAATAACTTCCAACAAATTAATCAATACTCTCGTAAGTGCCTCTAATTGAAAAAAACTAACCAATTGGTTTGGTCATTTCATCCTCATAATTTCCATCTTCCTCTTCTTCTTCATTTATTTCTTCATCACTAAATGAATTGTTCGGTTCAATTGAAGAAGTATGAGATTCTTGATTTGAACTAGTCATTGAACTTTTTCGTTTTGTTGAAACATCTTGAAGGGAATCAGAAGAGCGATATAATTTAACACGAAGATTAAGACGATCACAAATATTACGCAATAAAGGTTCTAGAGTGTAGCCAAAACTGGAAGTTTTTAAAAACATTAAAAAGGCAATAGATAGGAAAATTTTCAAAATATTTTTTTAATCACATACTGATTAATTACAACATTATTTACAAAACCAGAAAGATGACAATCAGCCCCTTTAGAAGTTTTCCGAATTTGTACCAAAATATTAAAAATCTTAAAATTTAAAAATCACAAATTTCAAAAAATTCTTACAATATTTTCATTTGCGTTTCCATTTTTGTATTCATACCGGATCATAAAAAGCTCTAATAAACAAACCAATTCCAATTCAATAAGACGTTTTTTGTCAAGATGAGAATGAAATCCATTGAGAAATTCACAAAGAAAGTCAAAAACACATTTTTGGACAGAGGTTGCCCAAGTTATTCTTTTAAAAAAATAAAATTAAAAAAAAATAGAAAAAAAAGAAAAAAAAAGAAATACTTTGAGTAATAATAAGTAAGTGAATTAATTATAAGCTGATATGAATGTGCTGAATCAATTTCAAAATGAATTAATTCGTTGTAAAATTCTTTGAAAGATTCTGGCAATTTTTCTTCTTCACAAGCTTAAAAAAATAAAAATATTTTAAAAAATAAATACTTACAAAAAAGAACAAAACTATTTAGTTTTGCAAATGAATTTTCTATATGAAGACGTTGAAGGCAACGACGATCAGTTTGGGGTTGAATATGTGAAGGATTAAAGAAAAATTGAGCCCTGTTGAAATTGGACAAATTTTGTTCAGAATATTTTCGAGTTTTTGAAGAGGAAGAAGATAATGTTGGCATTTCTATTCAAAGTCAATAAATAATTCTAGATCAGCCAATCAATTTATCCATTTCTTCAAAATTTTAGTAATACTAAACTTTCCTCTACATTTTCTATGATCTTTTTTTCTCTGTTTCTCTAATCGTAATCTCTCGTTTTCTAATTTTGGATTTAATGTCTCGAAAGTTAATTTAAAACATCTTGACAATTGCCATTATTTTAACATTTTAAATTTGAGTCTGCATTTGAAGCGCGCTTTTATTTGAAAAACATTTTTGTTTTTTTTTGTTTTAAAATTTTTAAATTTATTTTTCTTTCTAACTTCAACTTCTACTAATAAATTTATTAAAAATGTCTAATGAAGATGCGCCAGGAGATCCAATGGATTCTGAACGTGGAGACACTCCTTTAGTTCCTTTAAGTGAATATGAAGATCAAATTTTGGGAAACAATCGATCATCAAGCCGAGAGAGTGGTTTGTTTATTTTTAATAGAATTTATAAAGATAAAATTTTAGATGAATTAAATGGTGTAAGTGTTGGCTATCCCGCTTCAGAAAGTGGTGTTTCTGCTATTAGTGCATCAACAGTTGCTACTCCAAATAAATCGGGAAAGAAACGAGCAGATTTGGTAACAACATCACAACGTAAACAAGAAAGAACTATTTCTATTGCTGCCGATGAGGATATATTAAAGTTTGTTTTTCTATGAACTTTCTCGTTTTTTTTTTACTTAAAAAATTTCTCTAGTGAAAGCATCGATCAAACAAACAAAGAAAATATCGATGACAGGCCAAATGCTCGTTTATACATTTGGGGAACTCGTGTATGTGTTATGGAAATGCAACAAGAATTTCGTAATTTTATAACAACTTTTACTACTGAACAGCTTGACGATGATGAAAATGCTGTGGAGGTTTGAAATTTAATTTTTCAGATTTTTTAATTTTTTAGATGGAAGGTGGAAATGTTGCTCCTGTTGATTCAACTTTGCCTTTTTATATGGAAAAACTTAAAGGAATTTTTGCTAGTGAAATTCCAATTTTGAATCTTAATTTGGCTCATGTTCGGCAATTTAATGAGCATCTCTACAAAATTATTATTTCATATCCTGATGTAAGAATTAAAAAAAAATATTTTAAATCGTTTTAATTACTTAAAAATTAAAATATTTTCATTTTTTATTTTAGGAAGTTCTGACATATTTGGATGCCACAGTCGATGAAGTTTTTGAAATGACACACAACAAGAAATTGCCTTCAATTATTGAGATTCGTCCTTATAATGCTGAACAGACAAAGACTATGAGAGATTTAAACCCACAAGGTTTTCTTTTATTTTATTAAAAAGATTTTTTAAATTTATTCTTTAGATGTTGGTCAATTAGTTACAATTTGTGGAATGGTCACACGAATTTCACCAATTATTCCTGAAATGAAAACCGGTCATTTTCAATGTGCTCTTTGTAATGCTCCGGTATTAATTTTAATTTTTTAATTTAATATGAAACTTCCTGTAAACTCAAAAAGGGAAGGGAGTCCCAAGAATTTCTGGCCTTTATTCCTGAATTTTTGGACTATTTATTCCCCTCATCTCTAAGATATTATCTTAAATTATTAAATTTTAGGTCATAAGCGAAGTCGATTGTGGTCGTATTGAAGAACCAGTCAAATGTAGTAATTGTCATGATGCTTATAGCTTCCAATTGATTCACAATCGATCATTTTTTATTGACAAACAAATTGTTAAGCTTCAAGAAATTCCAGGTTTTTTCTCTAAATATAAAAATAAATCTTTATATTTAAGGAGACATGCCAGCCGGTCAAACCCAACATTCTGTCACGTTGTTCGTTCACGGCTCTCTTGTGGAAAGTGTTCACCCCGGCGATCGTTGTTCTGTTACTGGAATATATAGAGCTACTCCAGTACGTGTCAATCCATTGCAAAGAACAGTTCATTCAATTTATCGAACAAGTATTGATGTTATTCATTTTCGAAAACTTAGTCAAGATAGGCTACATGAACCTACTGATGGATAAGTTTTTTTAAATTTAATTATTAATCTTAAAAATTGGGGTTTTAAACTTTTCCTAAATAAGGAAATTCAGAAAGGACTTAAAAAGAGACGATTTTTTAAATAATTTTAAATTAAAACTATCTGTTCAAAAATCATTTTCTCTCATCCACCAAATTTTTTAAATAAATTTTTGTTAAATATTTATTCTATTTATGTTTTCCACGTTTTAAGTTATTCATGACAGAAGAGCGTATTCAACAAGTTTTAACTTTGTCAAAATATGATGATGTTATCGACCGTTTAACAAAAGCTGTTGGTTAGTTTTTATTTTAAATTTCTTCATTTAGTTTTAATTTTCAGCCCCAAATATTTTTGGACATGAAGAAATTAAAAGAGGAATTCTCTGTCTTCTTTTTGGAGGTTCTCGAAAATGGGATGAACAAAAACATGAAGAAGAAATTCAAGAAGAAGAAACTCTTAGCGATCGACGTGTTAAAGTTCGCAGTGATATAAATATTTTGCTTTGTGGAGATCCTGGTACAGCAAAATCTCAACTTCTTCAATATGTTTATCATCTTGTTCCACGTGCACAATTTACTTCTGGAAAGGTTTTTAAAGATTTTTTTTTTCTTTAACTTTTTGGGAATAATTTCAAGGGTTCTTCTGCTGTTGGTTTAAGTGCTTCAATCACTAGAGATCCAGATTCTCGTTCAGTTGTTTTACAAACTGGTGCTTTAGTATTGGCAGATAATGGTGTTTGTTGTATTGATGAATTTGATAAAATGAATGATAGCACTCGAAGTATTCTTCACGAAGTGATGGAACAACAAACACTTTCGATTGCTAAAGCTGGAATTATTTGTCAATTAAATGCAAGAACATCAATTCTTGCAGCTGCAAATCCAGTAGATTCACAATGGAATAAAAGAAAAAATATTGTTGAAAATGTACATTTACCTCCAACTCTTTTATCTCGTTTTGATTTAATTTTTTTGGTGCTTGACCCACAAGATGAGGAATATGATAGACGATTGGCTAGACATTTGGTAATTTTTTAAATTAAATATTTTTGGACAGGGGGGAGTGTTTGGAAATTATTTCGACTTAATTTTATGTTTAGATCTTTTTTTTTAATTTTGTGTTTTGTGTTACCCAACCCATAAGTTTTTTTTCTTATTTTGTAAGAATAACGGCATTGAAGGATTTATTTTGAGAAAAATATTTTTTTAGCCTTCAACATGAATTTTACGTTTTTTTTTTAAAAAAAATCGCCCCCTTTTTAAAATTTTTTTTCTAAAAAAATTTTTTTTTTAAATTTTGATTTTTTAATCAAAAAGGTCAATTTCTACTTGAAAGCAGACACTGAAGCAGAACAACAACAACGTGTTGATATGGCCTTTCTTCGTGATTATATTGCCTATGCAAAAGCTAATATTTGCCCTGTAATTGATGAAAAAGCTAGTCAATTACTTATACAAAAATATCAATTTATGCGTTCTCTTGGCAAAAAAGTAAAGCAAATATCAGCATATCCAAGGCAATTAGAAGCTTTAATTAGACTTTCTGAAGCTTTTGCAAAAATGCGTTTAAGTAATGAAGTTACTGAAGAAGACGTGGAAATGGCTTATGAGTGAGTTTTTTTGGGAGAGTTTTGAAGGATTTTTTCGAAAAATTTTTTTAGCCTTCAACGTGAAGCACTTCGTCAATCAGCAGTCAATCCAGACACTGGATGTATAGAAGTAAATATAATTGCTACTGGATATTCAGAAAAACACAAACAATTTGTTGGGGTTGTTGCAGAACAAATTAGACAAGAATTGGAACACAAAAAGGGCAACTTTTCTCTTGGAAAACTTTTTAAGGATATGCGGATTAATGATAAGGTAGAGGGGAGGATTTTTAATTTTTTAATTTATTTTTTTTTAATTTTTAATTCTTTTTGAATTCAACTAAAATTTAAACTTGTTTTTAAGTCAATAGATCGAGAATGTTTTGAAGATGCTATTAAACAATTGGTTTTGGAAGGCTTTTTACTGCGCAATGGAGATAGGGCTAGGGTGGTTGCAGCTGGGGACAGTAATACTTGAAAATTATTTTTACAATTTTTATATTTTTTTTCAATTTTAAATTATTTTGGGTATTTAATTCAGTAAAATATGAAAACTCTCTTTTTGTATATCTGAGTCCAATATTTAATTGAAAAAACTTTTTGAAAAATCCTTTCTCTTGATTATTTTTTAAAATAAAAATCCCATTTTAAACAAAGCATCAGGTGTGTGTTTATTTAAAAATAAAGAAAAAAATTTTAGCCAAAGATGGCAGGTTAATTTCTAATCCTTTTTTGACGATTGCAATGAGAGAAGGGAAAACGTTTTTAATAATTATATATTTTATTTATAGTCTTCCCAATAATTTTATGGCCTTAGAAATTTAAAATGAAAGAAAAGGTTTGAGGTCTGTTAATCCTCATCTTTTTCTTTCTACAGTATTTTAGAAAATTTTGCTTTGAAAAAATTGGTGAATTACTGAAGGATTTTGACAAAAACCTCGAGATTTTATTTTTTAGACAAATGATTAATTTGTGGATGAAATTTCTTAAAAATCCTTTGAAAATTATTCTTAGGAAAGAAAATTCACCTAAAGAATATTTTTGGTTTTTGCCAGAATTTTAATAAAGAATTATAAGCTTTTGAATTAAATTCTGCTCTGCGTTTGGATTTTGTTTGTTTCACCTCCACTAACGTTATTGGGCGTGTCTTGTTATGTAAGCATTTACAATATTACGATATGCTAATCTGGAAATTAATATGAGAAAAAATTGAGGCAAAATATTTGGTTATTTAAAAAAATCTTTTAAGACAATATAACAGGATTCTAACTTTTAAATAGCATAAATATTAAAGTGATTTTTTAGTTTAATTTTTTTCAAATAAGGATTGGAGGAAAAAAGACGATTGAAAAGGGAGGCATTTTAGATAAATACATATTTTTGGGTTTTCAATTTTTTTCTTTAAGGCTTCTTATTCTTTTAAAATTTATTTTAAAGCCTTTTCATAATTGTCTAATTATTTTAACTCAAAATAATTTAAGGTTGCCTAGAAGCCATGAACGACTCTTCTTGCTCTTCTACTTCAAACAACAATAATAATTCATCAGCAGCAGCCATAGCCTATGCAGTTGCTGTAGCTGGGATTCCTTTAAATTCTTCACAGAGGGATTCATCCTTCAATTCTTTGACAGACCAACAACTAACCTCTCAACAACATTCTTCTAATTTTTATTCGAATAAAACATGTCATTTTGAGCAACAAAACGGTAAATAAAAATTAGAATACCTTACGAAAAATTTTAAAAACGCAAACAAACAAATGACACGTTAAATATAATTTAAACCTTGTTTTTAATTTAATTTTCCTCCAAATTAAAATTAGCTTAATTTTATAAAGATTATCTATGCCATTATAACGCAACACCATTTCATCATTTTTCTCAACAAAATCGAGGGCATTTCAATGACTGTACTGTTAATTATTCTGATCCCTCTACTCAACAACAATTACAAATTGCTGCCTGCAATGGACTTTATCAATTGGAACATAACGCGAATATTGGGTCCTTTAATATTTAACATAACCATCTGAGTTCTTTTTCAGTGTAAATACTGCAATTATTCCCTATCAACGTTCTGTTCAACTTGCAACAACATTTCAACATCCACAAGCTTATCCAAGCAGTTTAGGTTATTCAAATTTTACTCAACCAGGAAATGTTGTTGATTGGAGTGGAGAAAGTGGTGGAAGAACAGGAGATTTATATTTAAGAGTTGATGCAACACTTGAAATTGGAACAGCTTCTTCTATTGGAGGATCGGCGACTTACGTAATTTATTTAAAATTAGAATGAAAATTTACAGAGCAACAAACAAAATTTTTCTAAAAATCTCCAGCGGAATCGAAGCACTTTTGAAAATTAAATGTGCGCCATAAAAAATTTTGAACGTGCAAAAACGCCAAAAATAGCAACGCAATTAAAACGCAAAACTGGCGTTTTGACACGTTACAAAATAGGTTTGGCGCACGTCTAATTGTAAATGAAGGCGTGCGCAGCACGTTGAATTGCGTTTTCGATATAGGGAAAAAACGCCAAAAATACAAAAATCCCTAAATTAAAATTTTTTTTAAAGAATTGGCATATGGGAGGAGGAGGTGGAAATCATCACCAACAAATTCCTCCTTCACTTGCTCATCCCCATCATTACAATAATCATCAACTGATTGATTTTCCTACCGGAAGCAATAATGCTCATAATAATGGCTTTGGTGCCACTCCACATAAGAAGGAAAATTCTTTAATTGGTTCAACTACAAATTGTTTACGGAATGAGGTAAAATTGGAGAGAAAGAAAACTTTTAAAAATTATTTTTCAGATAACCCAAACGTCTCAACAACATCTTCCAACTAATTTAATAAGAACACAACAGAGAGAACAACACCAATATTTAAATAATTCCGAAAAAACAAATACAAAAACAACAATATCTTCTTCTTTTCGTTCATTAAAAAAGTTGAAAAATATTAAAAAAGAAACAATTTCTACAAAGAATTTTATTTCTTCCAATAAAAATAATAAAAGTTATGTTTGTAATATTTGTGGAAGACAATACTGTAGAAAAAGTACTTTAAAGGCACATATGAAAAATCATGTTGGTGAAAGGCCTTTTATTTGTCCGGTGGGTTTTTTTAAGTTTCTTTTTTAAAGGAAATTAAATCATGTTTTTAAAATATTAAATCAAAATAACCATTAGAGTCTGAATTTTGTGGGTGGTACTTTTTTTCTCCCCGTATTTGCCCGACTCTAATAAACAGTTTAAGTATTTAACTCCTTTAAAATAATTAAACAGATTTGTGGCAAACATTTTTCACAAGCTGCGAATTTAACAGCTCATAGACGAGTACATACAGGTGAGAAGCCGTTTAGTTGTCCCGTTTGTTATCGACCATTTTCTCAAAGGTTTTATTAATTATTAAATTAATTTTTGAATATTTTTTAGTTCTTCATTAGTTACACATAAAAGGTTAATTAAAAAATATTTTTTGAAAAATTTAAAAATAATTTAAAAGAACACATACTGGAGAAAGGCCTTATCCTTGTCCACATTGTGACAAAGCCTTTACAGACAGTTCAACATTAACAAAACATTTAAGAACACATACAGGTAAATATTTACCCTCAGGGCACACACTTAAAGATAAAAAATAATTTTCAGGTCAGAAACCTTATTCTTGTGCCATTTGCGCTATGAGATTTTCTCAGGTAAAAAAAAAATTCTGAAAAATAATTTTAAAATTAATTTTAGTCCGGTAATCTTCATAGGCATATGAAAACGCATACAATTGGCAGTCATTAAAAAGAATAAAAATTTTATGTAAATAAATGTGATAGACAGCTGTGATCAAATTTTATAAAATAATTTTAAAAATTTATTTAAAAATAAAAAACAAAAAAAAATATTTAAAAAAAAACTAAAATGTAAGAAACGTAAAATTACTTCAAAGACAGGCTTCTTTTGATTCTATTTTTAGTAAGATTAATTCAAAGAAATTCTATACATTTAACTAGAATTTTCATTTCTTTTACATTTTAGTTGAAAAATAATTTTAAAAATCCAAAATGAAAGCAAAATGAAAGACAAAAATTTAAAAAAAAGTTTTTCAATTTAGATTAGTGAAAAAAGGTACAATTCTATACCAATAACTCATTAAATTCTCATCTACTTCATCTTTTTTATTTTCTTTTATTTCTTTATTTGTAGATTTACTAGATGGTGATTTTACTTAAAAAATGTTTATTTTTTTCAATGAATTTTCTTGGACAGTCTGATATAATTTTCAGGGATCTTTCTGATCTAGCTGATAAAAATTAAATTCTAAAAATACCAATAACCCAGACAATCTCCAAAAATTGTCCCGTAATTCTAAAATAATCCAAAAAAAATTACCTTTTATCCTCAATTGTCGAATTTGTCGTTTCCTTGGAATATTTTCAGGCAGTTTAAAACTTAAAAAAGAATTATTTAAAAATATTTTAAACAAAAAAACCTCAAATCTTCATTTAATCCTTCTGCCCAAGTTTGCAATTTATCTGTTGCTTTAATAAACATAAAAACTTTGTCGGTTCTTCCAGGCGCTGGACAATTTTCAAAATGTTCCACTGCTGTTTTGCTCAAAGCTATAGCCGAAAAAATTAGCCTTTTCTCTCTAAAATGGCAGAAATTGGATTTTTTTTTTATTTTTTAATTTTATTAAAAAATTCAAACTTTGCCGACAATTCCTCGCAACATTTGACTTCACCTTTCTGCCCTTCTTTATTTTCTTGAATATTAATTTCTTCCTCTATTTCGTGTTCATCATTATTTCTGCATTTAATTCTATATATTTCTTTAGGTGAGTAAGGAGCACTTCCCAATAAAATAATAAATTCACTGATAAGTTTATCATTTGGTGAACGAAACGTTTTTTGTAAAATTTGAGCAACCTTTAAATTTTTCAAAATTTTATTTATTAAAATTATTTTTTAACCTTTTCATAAACCCTTCTAAATTGTTGAGATATATGTGAATCACCTTTTGAAAGAGTTGAAACTGGCTCTGGAATGATTTGTCGTTGATAGAGAAGTGATTGAAGTGAAATATCAACAAGCTTAAAAGATAACAATTTTTTTTAAATTTATTTAGACTGTTAAAGTTATTAAGTTCATGGGTATAAAATGTTGGAGAAATTATTAAAAAAAAAAAGCTGTTCACTCCGACCATCAAAACTGAAACCTTTTGACCCCTTTCCCAATCCTCTCTCGTAGTCTCAAACCGTCCATAAAATCCCTCCAAATTTATTAAAAAAACCTGCGAAGTTGAATGAATGCATAAACATCTATTAACATCAATATCTATAGAATTTGTGCAGATCATCTAATTTTAAAAAGAAATTAAATGTTAATTTAAAAAATAAGATATTCAACAGAATAAAATGAATTATTATTAATCAACGAAAAAACAACAACAAAACATTTTATATTATAATTGCGTATGATAACAGAAAATGGAAAATCGTCAAAAATAATAAGCGGAAAAAATAGTAAACAAAGCTAAGTAATTTTCAAATAAAACAAAATTAGCGGTTAAATTTTGAATATTTGAAAATAATCAATGACCTTTTTTCTAATTTAAAGGGTCATTTACCTACAAATTCGAATTCTGCTTAGGTATGGGAAAAATTCAAATTTTAAATATAAGAGAAAGGAAAATTGAAAATTTCGGGATCCGAAAAACCCTTAAAAAGAAAAAATCTCGTCGTTAGAGTTAATAATCAGAAAAACACCCAAAATTTCTTAAAATAATTTTCATTTTCCGCTTTTCAATTTTCTTATAAACTCTTCCATTTCTTTCAACTTGATACTATTTCGCCTTGCCTCTTCCTCACTTATTGAAGAATCAGCTTTTTGTTTATTGTTGTCATCACTTTGAGTTTTACTGTTGTTAAATCCATTTGTTCTTCCCTTCTTTACATCATCTTCGTCTTCATCAAGTTGTATAATATCAGAAGGCCTCTTCCTTGAATCACCACAAATATTCATTCTTTGGAAAAATTCCGAAGCATGAAAATGCCCCGGTTGAAGTTCTAGGACTTGAGTAAACATTTCTTTTGCTTCTTGGATATTGCCTGACTTTTCCAAGCTGTTCAAAGGTAAGAAAAAGATTTTTAACTTTTTTTAAAGAAAAACAAACTCTTTTGCGTATGCAACAAGTACTTCTAATTGATACTTCCTTGCGTTTCGATGTTCTGGTTGTAGCTCAATTGCCTTCTCCAAATCTTGCAAAGAAGCAGAAAAATTACGAAGACCTGCTGAAGCAGCACCACGACCAACATAAGCATCAACACATTGCTCGTCAATGTTGAGTGCTTTGTTAAAACACTGAAAAGGGTTTTTAATTAATTTTAACAGGGTTTTGAAAGCTTTAAAAACCTGAATAGCCTCGAAACATTTATTTTCTCGTGTCAATTCTGCTCCACGAACAACATGAGTCATTGCAAAACGTCGAGTCTGTTCTTTACGCAAATCTTCTGCTGAAGGTTTTGCAGTGTAACGTTTAGCACGCAGCTTAGGGAGGGCAGAATATTCACTATTGATATGAACGCCAAGTTGGACGGCCAGATTTGGATTGTCACGAAGTCGAGAAATGTGAGGGCAGTCGTCGAAGTTGACGCCGGGCTCGAACTCCCTTCAAAACAAACTTTTTAAAACAAAATTTACTCAATTTTTAATTAACCTGGAATATGCTGGGATGCCTCGTTCAGTATAAATTGCCTCAATTTGGGAATTGGAAGAGTCCTCTCCTCCCCTGTACATACCTCATCCTCGTCCAGTTTGAGCTCCAGTTCCATGCTGTTCGGGCTCAGCGCAATGATGGTGGCTCAAACGGGTACGCAAATGATTTATTGTAGCAGTCAAAGGCCAGAAATATTCTATTATTCACTTACTGCTAACGTAGTCGTTTACTTGGTAGAAGCGCTTGGCACGATCGTAGGCAACTGGAACCTACAAAAATGAATTATATTTACTTTTATAAATAAAAAATTAAAATAACCAATTTTCCTTTCATAAAAGATAGAAGAGTGCGCCTGAATCTCGTCAGAGTACATACAATCTCCAACTGCAGGACCGTCACTCCAGTGCGTACAACTCGTGCCAAGAGCCGATCCAAAGGTCGAAGATCATCAAAGAACTTCCGCCGAGCAAATTCTGGAGAAAGATTGAAATGAAGCTGCTCAAATGTTGGCAACAACGCATTCGATTGATCTGACTCTAATGAAGGATCTTCAACAACAACCACAGAGGCTGATGTGGAAGGAAGTGTTTGGCTCTAAAAATTAATTGAATTTTATATTAAAAATAAATTTATCAGTTGAAAATCTCTAGCGATACCAGTCGACTTTTTACCAGTCAACTACAAAAAACGAACGCTTGACGATCCAGCAGAAGCACTTCTTTCTTCTTCCACTTCCTTTTTAACTCCCAAAACGCCAGAATCTTGAACAATTTCTGCAATCGCCTCAGTGAGTCCACGACGTTGTTTTTCACCATTTGATGAAAAGATTTTGTCACATGTAGCACCTTCTAATTGTTTATATTGATATTGGCGAACAGAATCCCAAGCGAATTTGTCTGTGTACATTCTTATATTAAAGGAAAAAATTTTAGAAAACAAAAAAACAAAAAAAAATATTTAAATGTTTTTAACAAAAAATTTTTCAACACTTTTAAAAATTTAATATATATTTTAAAAAATATCTAAATACAATTTTAATATTTTTAAACAAAACATGGCAGCAGATTGAAATATAATTAGGCATAAAATAGATAATTAATGATTTTAAAAGTAATACTATGTAAATATTAATGATGAATTGATGAGATTTGAATAACTTAAGACAAAAGCCATACATTTGTTTTTGTTGTTAAACGAGGATATGTTCTTTATTATATTTTTTATAGCAATTTCAGTCTTTTTGGCCAGGAATATTATTTTAAAATTTATATCGAAATTGAATCTAAACCCGAATTTAAAGAACTATTGAATTTCAAAGGACAATCCAAATAATAACTTTAAGAAATAAACATATCCTCATCGATTAATTAATTTAAACGTAAAATAATATCATCAATGTCCATCCATTTCGTTAATATCAGCTTCAAAAATTGGTCGACATCGCTCATTTAAAAAAATAACAAAAGCTTTATGCAAAAGAAGAGAACCAAATTCAGTTATTTGTTGTCTTGTCCAATTTGAAGCAATCTCGGGAAAAGTACCGCGAACGATGTTTGTTAAATTGCTCATTCCTTAAAATTCTTTAATATGTATAAAATATAAGTATTAAAAAAACCTATAGCAATCATTGCACCTTCACGAATAAAAGCTTCAGCAGAGTGAATGTTATGAAACAAATTCATTGAAATAACACCTTCCCCACGGTCCCATAATCGAAGAATTCTTTTTAATTTTTCTGTTCGCTTAAAAACAAAAAAAAATTAAAAGATCTAAAAAGTTAAAAAATACTTGAGTAGGCCTTGTTTTTGCAAAATTTCGACATTTACTTGCATCAACTAAATGTTGTAGTGGACGAGAACGTTTACCCTTTCCAACGTAAAAAATTGAGGAGAGAAATCGACGAAATGACAAATCTTCTGACTGTGTCAATCGAGATGGATCAATAAGAAGATAACAAAAGAATGAGACCTAAAAAATTAAATTGAATCTAAAAAATAAAAAATTGTACTTCTTGTTTGGGAGTTGATTGAGTAAAATGATTTCGTAAAAGGAGTTCCTCTGTTTGTCCAATTGTTTGATTATTTCCTCGTTCAACATTTAAAACCATTTTTTGAAGTGCAGGACTGTAAACTATGGGAAAAGAAAATAAATGATCGAATTAATTCGTCTACTTACATCTTATGGAATCTCCATTTCTGTCTTCTTTTGAAGGTCCAACCTCAAGTTTGGCCAATTTTGTCTCATAAATCTTCCTATTTCGCGCATCCATCGGCCCAGTTTTAAAATTTTTACAACGCAATCTAGCCTTCAAATCCTCTAATTTTAAAGCAGAAAATTGTTTACAAAGCTCTTCTTCTTGCTCCAATTGTTTTTTTAATTCAACTTCTTCTGAGGGATCAAGAACCTCAAAACCTTCTTCGATTTCTTCTTCATCTTCTAGGTTTTCTTGTTCCTGGTTTTTATCTTCACGTTCATTTACTATATTTTCACTTATTTCATTTTTATTTACTTGGTTTTTATCTGAATTTTTAGTAATTTTATTTTCAATCTCTTTGCTATCATCAGTGTTGTCTGAAGTAAGAAATTCCTCGTTTATAAGACTAGACTGCCGTCTTGGTGCTGAAGGCATTGGTCTCACAGTGACAGCAGTAGGAAACTTGAAAAAATTTAACTTTAAAGTAGAATCAATGCATACCCTCTCCCATTTAAAAACCAATTTATAAAAATAAAACCTTTATCCTTTTTTGCTCTCGATCGTTTGTTTGAATATTAGGTATACAAGATTTCCTTGGCGGAGTAAAGTTCTTATTAGGACTCTCTATAGAAAGTACAGATTTATTGGCAGCTGATGAACCCGTACAAATTCCTCGAAATAGATAGGACAACACTTTGCGAAATTTGCTTCTATCTGTTCTCCGTCGTTTGTGTAGACGCATTAAAAATTGTTTGCATTGTTTATCGGCAACATCGACGGGACGGCGCTTATCAATATCGCGGCCGTTCACTTAAAAATCATTTTTAATTAGTATAATTTTAGATATTTTTTTAGCAATTTTGAAAAATTATAAAACTTTCTAATAACAAACCATCAGCTCCATAATGAATCAACAACTGACACATTGCCACATTATTCCAAGCTGCAGCCACATGCAAAGGGGAAATATTGTCAGTAGGTTCTCGTTCGTTAGCATCATTGTGTCCTGAGTCAAGCAGACTTTTTGCCGCATCCAAAGCCGTAATAGTCTCACTACCCGCAAGCAGATGTAAGAGATAAGGCTCCCTAGCAAAAATCATGGGAGCAAAATGCTTAAAGAAGTTTAAACTCCTGAAAAGTAAAATTAACAAATATCATTTGTAAAGAGCAACAATGAAAAGAACGAATTAATCAATAAATCATTTTATTCAATCAATTTTAGAATAAACATAGAAAAATTAAATATTTATCAAATTAACATTCAGATCATTACTATGTTAAAAATTTTAATTCTTTTAATGGTAATGGGGCGTTTTTGGATAGTCAACTGGTCTTGAGACATTTTAGCATTTATAGGAGACAGATCAGCGTCAGAGTGACGTTTGTTTGAGGCTTGCATCTGTTTTTTAAATAGATTATAAGTTTGAAAAAATAAGTTTCTGTTAGGTAAGTTTCTGTTAGGTTTACATATTAGCATTTGCCCCCATTTTTTAAGTGTTTATACTTTGCATTAAATAAACTCACTTTCTTCATAGTTTTGCCATAATTTACCCATTATTAGCATACAAATATCTGGATTGCTATTGGCAACGATTTTTAACATTGTAATTCCATTATACGATAGCACATTTTTAACAAAACTCATAAGTTTATAATTATTTGGAGGTGGTTGAATGTGATCAGGCTAAATGCAGTAATTTAAACTTTTTGTTAAACACCGTAAACCCGATTTTTTGATACACTCGAAAATTCTATTTACATAGAGAAACTTAATCCTCGAAATTTTGAAAACAATAATTACAAAAAAATTTCATATCGGTAATAAAGATCACCCAAATATTTTATAAACTAATTACCAAATACGTAAGTACAAATTTACAAGAAGAATCAGAAGACAATGTCTTGTAAATCCAATAAACAAGTTTTTGAATATAAAATATTGCTAGTGTTAACAACCAAAACCAGATTAAGATAAATAGATATCCATATATTTTATTATACTGAAATTTTTTAATAATTATGGCAGGTTTTTAAATTGTAATAATTAATTTTTTGTTTATTATATGTATCTCGTATAGTATCTTTCTATTTTTTCTAAAAAAGTAATGAAAATACAACACTAAGATGGGAATTTTAGAGAAATTTTTAAATTTTATCAGTTTTGAATAAAAATCTGGCACATTGATCACCAATAGAGCTAAAAATTTTGTCGAAAAAAACTGTCGATTTCTGTAGGATGCAAAAAAATAATTTAGTTATTAACGAAAAACCTGTTTATTAACGAAAAACCTCTAAAAATTATGGATTCCTATTTACAGTAATGGAATTTTTCAAAATTTAAATTTTAGTTATATCGTAGATATCGCCAACAATTTTTATCCAACCTTATTACCATTTGAATTACTATTTATTATTAATTAAATTTGTTTAAAATTACCAATAGATTACACTCAAATGCGTAATTTAACGGGGCCATGTCTTGTGCTGCCTGCCGAATAGGAATATTGCAATAAACGTTCTAAAATTTTTAAAATTATTTTTAATATACTAAAATTAAAAGCTTAATATGTTCCGAATTTTTTAGATATATACTTATTTCAGATTTTCGAAATTATCAAAATATTCATTAACTTGAAAATTTTATTCTGAAAACATATACTGAAAGTTTCAGCAAATTACTTGTATTTATGTATCTTCTATGTATCCTTATCCATGAAAATAAAAGGTTTAATTTTACCCAAAAACATACATAAGAAAATATTCCTGTTCTTCCATTAAGTAAATCATGTACAATATAAAATCCCCAGAGATAAAAATTTTCATATCGGTTTTTTCCAAAAAAATATGATATGCCATTAAATATAAATAGGATAATTGCCAAATTAGCCAATTTAAATATGAAATAACATTTAGTAAAATACCAACGTGATTTAGGTTGAACTGAATTTAATTTGATATAA
Source organism: Meloidogyne hapla (assembly GCA_000172435.1). Classification (NCBI taxonomy): domain Eukaryota; kingdom Metazoa; phylum Nematoda; class Chromadorea; order Rhabditida; family Meloidogynidae; genus Meloidogyne; species Meloidogyne hapla. The sequence continues at coordinate 32,424 of ABLG01000164.1, read as the reverse complement.
AAAGATTCTTCTTAATAATAACAACCTTTTCCAATTTGGTTTCTTTTTATTCCATTTGTTCGCGCAAGACTTTTTTCAAATTCCTCTATTAAATTTTCATTATCTGCGGCATATTTTAGTATTATAGGAATATTAATATCTATTTATAAAATAAACTTTAATTACAAAAATTTCACAAAACTTGACAAATATACATATATTGTTTTATTTGTCAAAGGTTAGAGAATTATACAAATTCTCTAACCTTTTTTTTCATTCCATTTTCTCCATATATATTTTGGCAGAGCTAAAAGCAATGCCATAAATAATGTTGCATATGTTGCCATGTGATAATGTTGTATCTTATTTTTCTCTTCCAAAAAATTATTTAAAGGAAAAGGTTCATCCATTGGAACGTAATATGTCCCCTAAAAAGATTATTTGTAGTAAAATTAAAAATAATTTTGAAACTTAGTATGTAGTGGATATTTAAAATTAAACAAAATTTTAATGTGCAAAATTTTTTCTATAAATTTTAAATAATTAATGCTAAAATTCCTGTCTCTAATATTAAGTTAGAAATATTTCCGCCTTAACAATTTCCCTAATTAAATTTTAACCTGCGTGTGACAAGTTTGTACAATATAATCAGACTTATCAAGAAGTTGTGTTGGTACATTACATCTAATTTGGTCAGAAACTCCTCCATTGTAAATATCTAATATTATTCCAAAAAACGATAAAATAAGAGGTGTTGTGTACGAGACGATTCTGTCCGAAGAATCAACGTCATCTCTCAGCTTTGTTATTTTCAAAATTTTTCTGAAAGTATTCATGAGAAATAGTAAATCTATAAAAATTTTTGTTTAGTTTGGAATAAATTAGAATAGAATGATACTGTAAATTAGAATAGAATGATACAGGTTTTGGGCTCTAAGCGAAAAGATAAAATTATTTAATAAAGAGAATTTGGTCACTAGATTTTTATTCGCCAAGATTTTTCGGAACTTAGGTTACAAAATTTTTGGAATTTTGGCCCCCAGATGAATTTTAGTCACTTTGAAGTTAATAAGCCGTTGGTTTTCTTTATATCCTGGCGAAATACAACATCATAAAACATTGTTAAATGTAATATCTTGAATGAATAAGCCAAAACATTTAACCAAGACCACCTGGCCATAGGTTCTGAATTTAATAGGCCCAGTTATGACAACATTTAAAATTAGACAACATTTAAAAAATTTATTTTCATCATTCCTCACTATTTTCTACATCCTTATCTTTTAAATTTGTTTTTTCTCTTAACTCCAGTGAAAGTCCATTGACAATATTCCGTGACCCTCTCTTTATTACATAATTTTATCTTTTCGCTTAGAGCCCAAAATTCCTCCGGAGCCCAAAATTCTAGAGCCCAATATTCCGCTTTTTTCACGTAGAGCCCAAATTTCCGCTGGAGCCCAAAATTCCAAAAAGTTTGAGCCCAACTTTCCGAAAAATCTTGGAGCCCAACTTTCCAGAGCCCAAATTTCCGGGAGCCCCGATTATTTGCCGCATTGTTATAATTTGTAAAATTTCGCCAAATTTTAATAAAATTTTAAAATATTTTTTAAAATATTTTTAATAATTCCGAATTTTTGGGTATTTTTTCCGCTTATTTTCCGCATTTTCATGGATCCATTCCGCATTTTATTGTTTTTAAAGGGCCACCCTATAAATTCGAATAGAACGAAAACGTTTAATATGTATATAATATATGAATTATTAAAAATTCGTTATATGTTGAAATATGATATACTAATTTTTTTAGAAATAAGAAAATTAAATATACTAAATCATCATTTTAATTTAGCTGGTTGAAAGTTATTATTAGTTTATAAAATTCCTTTGATGACTTATCATAAAAATAAATTAGTTTTTTTTAAAAGTTTTTTTTTATTTAAAAAAATTTCACATTACAGATAGAATTTTATAAAAATTTATTTATAAGCATTTGATGATTTGGCTTGTATAGGATAAATAAATAGAAATTATAAATATTTATTTATTGTTAGATTGGAATTAAATTATAAAATTAGATAAAAAATTTTAAAAGTAGTGACTAATAATTAGCCGGAAAATGTTCAAAAAATTAATAAAATATTTTAGAAAATTAAAAAATTGAAAATATTGAAATTTATGAATGATGTTATTAATTTTATGAAAGTTTTTAGTTTTTTTAATAGTCTTTACGATTTTATATTATTTGACCGATTAATCAGTAATATATATCAAAAAATTAAATATTGAACTCCTCAATCCGAGAAATAAAGTCAAAAATTAGGTATTTTCTGAATATTTTGGATTTTTTTGTTTTAAGATTAAATAAAAGATTTTTATTCCAAAAAATAAATAAATATTAATTAAACAAATTAAAAACTAACAACTTTTTAATTTTTATTTAATGTATACTGTATGCTTTTATCATTCAAATCTACCATTTTACATATTAAAAGAAATAAATCTAGTCCTGGGAACATTATTTTTGCATTGTATTCCTTAAAAATTTTTATTCACAAAAGTTTTCTATTTAATATTTTATAAACTCCAATTTATTTATAACAAACAAAACATAAAATTTAATTTCTATATATTCAGTAAAAAATGAAAAATTAACAGTAATCCAAATAAAATCATGTAAAGAATCACATTAATCAAAAAATAAAAGTCAAGTTGCATAACAAAGATCTAAATAATGAACTACTCTAAATTTGTCAAATAATTCTCTAAAAATAATTAAAGTATATTAATTCATCAAAAATGTTTTTTCTTTTTTTGATTTATTTTATTAAAAATATTTTTTGAAATTATTTAAATCCTCGATTTTCGGTTATGGCCGGTTTTGGACCCCCGGTTTTAGTTTTCAATTTTTGGTCGATCCACAGTTTTTGTTAACCGAAACCGATTTTTAAATTAATTTTCAAAAAATTTTTCTTTTATATTTAAAATTTTCGCGGAAAATTCACACAAAATTCAATAATCAGAACACTCCCTTTTTAGCGGCGCATGCGAAAATTTTGGATTTACTGTAGATCAGGGCTGGGCATTTCCCGTTCCCGCCTTCCCGTTTTCCCGCGTTTCCCGTCTTTTTTGACTTCCCGTTTCCCGTTTCCCGCCTCCCGTTTTTTTGGACGGGAAACGGGAAAAACTTACAATAGGTATTCCAGGATTTTTTGGACATGATTGAGAATTTCTGGCTCTTCGATCGACGGTCCAGGAAGTTTCTTCATTAGGATTTCTTTATTTTTAAAATTTTCGCCTGCGGCGCTGAATATGCTTTATAAAGTTCTTTGACTCGATAAAGATACCAGATCCAGCTAATCAAAGATTTCCCAGGATCAGATAAACTTATCTATCTTACTTACCTGCAAGAGGATAATTTTTAAAATCGACTGGACTTTTGACTATATAATTTCACTGAAATTTCCCGTTCCCGCCTTCCCGTTTTCCCGCCGAATCCCGTCTTTTTTGCTCTTCCCGCCCTCCCGTTTTCCCGCCGTCCCGTCTTTTCTTTTTTCCCGTCCTCCCGTTTTCCCGCCCTCCCGTCTTTTCATTTTTCCCGTTTCCCGTTTCCCGCCTCCCGTTTTTTAAAATTTGATTTTGCCCAGCCCTGCTGTAGATCCTTGTGGAGAAAAATTCACTTTTTGGAGATTAGTCGAACAATGTGAATCTATTTTGTAAAAAAGGGAGGAAAGAATAAATAATTTAGAAAAAAATGAAAATCCAGGGCATCCGGAAGGAATCGAAAAAAGCTAAAAGTGGATTTGCTCAAGCAAACATCGAATTATTTAAAAAAATATTATTTTATTTATTTAAATGTAAGACAAGAATTTTTTCAATTTTATTTATTAAGGGAAAAACTTATTATTTTATTTTAAAAATATTTATTCAAAATAAAATTTAAATTAATAATTTTTATAATTATGGCTTTGAAAAGATTTATAAATTGGGACTTTTTAATCACAATTAATTTTTTTGCAATTTCTAGAAAATTAATTTCTTAAAAATTTTAACCCAATTTATATAGAAAGAACTGTATAAAATTGATTTAAATTTATTTATGATCCATAACACTTTTTAGGAAATAAGTCTGTGTTGCTGCCTTCGAATAAGTCGAAAAAGTGCTCGTTTAAATTCACGATTATAGTAAGTATAAATTATTGGGTTGATGGCACTATTACCTTTAAATTAAAATAATTTTTAACATTAAATTTAAAAAAAAATTAAAAATTGCCAAATGAAAACAATTAAAGAACTTAACATCCCATTATTATCCTGGATATATCACAAGGAAATAATAGTCTCTTCTTAATATTTTTTAAATATTGAATTTTCGGGGTCAGTAATCAAAAAATAATTTTAATTAATGGGAAAGTTTTTCAATTTTTTAGCTTATCTGAAAATGTTTTCTTATTCCTAGAAATATAGATTAAAGCTTCTTATTTCTCTATTAAATCTTCCCAATTTTATTAATTATCCAGGCTTCTAAGAAAAAAAAATATTTGTCAACTCTAAATTAAATAATTTAAAAATTACTAACAATATCCAAGCCAAAAGAAAAATTGAAAGATAGGCACAGGAAATTCTAATGTGATGAGAGAATTCTAGGTTGAGGCCATTTAAATACATTCATTATCTAAGAATATAAAAATTATTTTTTCTTACAAAAAATGGCATCCAACTAATAATAAAAGCAAAAAGTATAAGGCCAAGTAAAAGAGTTGCTTTTCTTTCTTTTGCCTTAAAATCTTTTTTTTTAATTTTTAAAAAATTAATTATTCACTTTTAAGCGTCTTTTCCGTTTTTCTATGTTTCGTTTTCGTTGAATTCCAGACATAATTTTTCTTTTAATTATTGCTTTTTTTATATATTTAGATAAAAACTTTTAAAAGGAATGACTAATAATTTAATCGGAAAATGTTCAAAAAATTAATAAAATGTGTGAGAAAATTAAAAAAATTGTAAATATTGAATTATTAATTTTGATGAAAGTTTTTATTTTTTAAAATAGTTTTTACGATTTTATTTTACTGAATTAGTCATTAATATAAGTATATCAAACAATTTAAATGGTGAAAACCCTCAATCTGAGAAATAAATTCAAAAATTGGGTATTTTTCTGAATATTTTGGATTTTTTGGTTTTAATTTTGAATAAGACTTTTATTCCAAAAAATAATTAAAGTATTAATTAATCAAGAAAAAAGAAACATTCTAAAAAGTAAATGCAAAATAAAATCTGTTTAATTTTATTTTTAATGTATACTGTATTTACTATTTTATATATTAAAAGGAACAACTTCCTATCGTTGCTCATATAGCTCAGATGTTAAAGAGTTAGTTTAGTAAACTGGAGGTCGGCGGATCGGTGTCGCCTGTGAGAATTTTTGTCAAAAGATTCTTTTTTAATTTTTAGTCACATAAATTTTCTATTATCTTTTTTTAAACCCCAATTTATAACAAACAAAACATAAATTTTGATTTAAATCTAATTAATAAAGATGATTGAAAAATATATAAAAAAATACAAGAAAAGTAAATCAAATTAAAAATTACATAAAAAACATTCAACAGAAAATAAATACAAGTTAAAACAAAGATCCAACTAAGGAATCCAACTTATCAAGTAATTCTTTAAAAATAACTAAAGTATATCAAGTCATTAAAAATGTTTTTTTCTTTTTTTGATTTATTTTATTAAAAATATTTTTTGAAATTATTTAAATATATATTTCTCTCGATAATATAGAAAATATTTTTTAACTCACCTTAAAAGTCGGTGGATAACTAAATCTAATGGAAAAGATTTTATTTTTTAATTAAAAAAATTCACTTGATTTTGTGCTTCATAAGAAGTATGTGAAGGGTGAACCATATTTTGATTAATAATTTTGCGAACACGAAAATCCAAAGAAACCTCTTTTGGTGAGAGAATTGAAATAATATCTTCATAAATTATACGAGTCTTTAAAAATTGAAATTTGTTTTTAAATAATTTTTGATTAAATTCTAACAAAATATTCAATTAAAATAAATTCCCCAATTTTATTTTCTCTTTTAAGTATTGTATTTTTGTTTTGTATGTTTTAATTCTGATTTACTCTCCTTTGTATTAAACAAAACAACAAAAAATTAATTTTTAATTATTAAAACAATATTTTTTAGCTAACCAAAGCTCAAAATTTAAATTTTTTTTAGTTTCAAAATTAGCAAAAAAAAATAACAAAAAAATAAATTAGCTTTATTTTTTTGTTCCTCTGGGAAAAGAATTATATATTTTTTAATATTAAGTAAAATTATACTTAAAGTATTGTTTTCTGTGACGTTAAAGCAAAATAAAGAATAAACTTTTTTTTCTCTCTTTTTTTAGACTTTATTAAAGAAAATAATCTTTAATGATTATTAATTTGTTGGATAATTAAAAAATTAAAAAAAATTTAAATTTTGCCCACGATCTCCACCCTTAAAGAACAATTACAGGGCAATAATTTCAACAACATTTGGCCTACAGAAAAAGATGGAGAATTGGATGATTTATTAATATTGTTTTGCTACAATTCAAAGTTTTGATTATTTTGTTTTTCTTTTTGTTTGGGAGGTTGATTGTTGTTTAGCGTATTTGTGTATTTTTCTTATTCTGATTTTGTATTTTAAAATTATTTTCTACCCAATTCTATAGTTGTCTTTCCTTCACAATTATTTTCTGTTAATCCTTGAGCAACTCTTTGTGGTAATTGTACAGGAACAGAAACTACTGGGGGAAGTGATGGAGGTTTGTAAACTCCTATTTGTGCTGATTGCTCATTGCTCAACAGATGTTTCTATGGTTTTAAGCAGTTGCTTAAAAACTGCTTTAATTTTTTTAAATTTTATTCGGGCAAAAATATTTTTATTAAAAGTTAATTAAACTAACAATATCCAAGCCAAAAGAAAAATTTAAATATAGGTACAGGGATTTCTAATGTGATGAGAGGAATTTCTAAGGTGAGGGCATTTAATACATACATTATCTCAAAATTATAAAAAAATAATTTAAAAATTAAAAAATTATTTTTTTCACAAAAAATGGCATCCAACTAATTATCAAAGCAAAAAGTATAAGGCCAAGTAAAAGAGTTGCTTGTCTTTCTTTTGCCTTTAAATTTTTTTTTTTAATTTTTAAAAAATTAATTATTCACTTTTAAGCGTCTTTTCCGTTTTTCTATGTTTCGTTTTCGTGAATTCCAGACATACTTTCTGTATCAGACCAAGCCTGTCCTTTCTTAAATAAAGATGAAAACAACAATGGACAACGTGTTGTTGATCGTTTGGTCTGTTAAATTAAAATAAATTATCAAGAAGAGAATACTGGTTAAGTGCTTATCTTTAAGAGGAGAGCTCGTACAAATATTTGAAGCTGTCAATCTATTTCCCCTAATAATAATCACCAGTCTCCTTCTATGCCTGGAAAAGAATTGAAAGGTTGGAAGGATTTTTCTCAAAAACCTTGCAAAATGAAAGACTTCAAATCCAGGCATATTAACAATTACAGGATTACAGGGAATAGACTAGCCTAGGAAATTAAAAAATCACTAAACGGATAACATCGAAAATTATATTTTTAAAGTTTAGTATAATTCTTTAAAAAATGATTCGAGTTTCGGTGCTTCTAATGATTTTGGATTTTATTTTATAAATCTCCTTAACATACCCCATCTTCTTTTTCTTCTTCTTTAATTCCTTTAGTAAAACAGCATTAACATCAGATTCCATAGATAAATTATTTAAATTATCCAAATTATTATTTATTTTATTTTTATTATTATTAAATTCTTCTTTTCCATTTATTTTTGTTGTTGTCATTTGATAAAGTGTTTCATCCATTCTTTGTTTGTCTTTGTCGGTTATGTCTTTTAGTTATTGCATAAATCCTCCAATAGACCACTACCAAAACTGCTACAGTGATATAAAAAGAGCATAAAGAAGAATAGAGGACATAGTCTAATTCTGATGATACTGAACATTCTCCTGGGCTCTTAAAAAAGAAAAATTTGGATTTTTTGTTGATTTTTTTTTGAGTTTTTAACAAAAAAACACTTATTTTAATTAAAAAAATATTTTCTCATACCCTTTGCGGACGCCAACCAAGAAGTGGAGGAAAACATATTAAAAAAGAAACCAGGCAGGCCACACCTGATAAAGTTTGAAAAGAAAATTAAAAGTTTTTTGAGTAATTTTTTTAAAGTTAAGAAAGTACAAAATACACAATATTCCACTTATCCCATCCCCTAGAGGTTAAGAGGCATAGGGAATATTAAAAAATAAAAAAATCGAGAAAATAAGATTAAAAATCGAAATGATGTGAGGACATGTTCTCTACCAATTGAAAAGTAGAGAAAAAATAAAATATAAAAATTAAAAAATAAATTTTATCGAGGTCCAGATGACGATGTACGGAAATTAAAAATTTTTTTAAATTAATGAGATTGATTATCTGAATTTTCAGTCCCTTAGGTTTATGCCGAGGTAAAATAAAGGTTAATTTTGATTTAATAAACAATTTTTTCTTTTAATTTTTAAAAATTACACATATTCTGTTTTCTCTCAATTGTGTAAGTGAGAGGTTGTGTTACGACCAATACTGATCAAGTGAAATAATGCAAATATGAAGAATTGAAGCACTTAAAAATTTAAAAAATATTTTTTAATTAAATTCTCTCTTACAGTAACAAAAAGAACATCCAAAGCCAACCATAATTCACAAAGAAAGCCTCCTGGAAATTTTTTAAAAATTAAATTTATAAATTTTTAAAATATTTTTTAATCGCCTAAAATCCAAACACCAATAATTTCATAAAGTAGAGTTAATGGCATAACTAATATCCAAGTTTAAAAAAAAATAATTTAAAATTAAAGTTATAATTCTTCAAAATATTTTAAAAATTTTGAAGTTTCATGGAATGTTTTGTGAAATCTTCAGCGAAATAGATAGTAAAAACTAATTTAAGTATTAAAAACTTTCAGCAAAATTAATAATTATTAAATTTTTTATGTACCAATATTTACAATTTTTAATTTTCTAAAATATTTTATTTTTTTAAACATTTACGATTAAATTATTAGTCATTCCTTTTAAAATTTTTTTATCTAATTTTATAATTTAATTCCAAACTAGCCACAAATAAATATTTTTAATTTATAATCATTTATTCCGTATCAGCCAAATCACCAAATGCTTATTTTTAAAAAATTCTATGTGTAATATAAAATTTTTTTAAAAATAAATTCATACCACACACATCTTTTTTGGCCTATATAAACTGGCCGCCAATATTTCTTATATTTTATTTTTTAAATTTTTTACCTTTTTTAAAATTATTTTAATGATAATTTAATTTAAATAATAAATGTTTTTATTTACTTTTCGTCAATGAATTATAGAATAATACTAAATTTAAACTTTTAATAAAAATTTAACAAAAAACAACCTAATTTTTATAGTAAAATATTTATAAATATTTATAATAGTAACCAAAAATTCTGAAATTTTTATATGTATTTTATAAAATTTAAAAGAATTATTTCAACTTAATTATAGATTAATTAATTTGATTTTAAATAATGTCTGACAAAAAATCAACTAAAAATGACCCTAAAAAAGATTCCAAGAGCAACACCGTAAAAAACGATGCAATTTTCACCAATTCATCGTCGGGATCTTCTGGGGGACAAGCTGCTAGTTGGCAGCTGAAACCTTTACCGCCAAAAGGTAGAATAAATTAATTTCATTATTAGTACTTACTCAGACGCGAGTACTATTGAAATTATTTATTATTCTATAAATCTTATTTTTAAGCACTTTTTCTTAATATTTTTATTTTCTACTTCATTAAATTTTTTATTAATTTGAATTAAATATTTTCTTTTCATTTGAGATTCTGGCAAGGAATCACGAACTCCACCCCAAGGGACGAGCAAGCCGAGAACTGCTAATGAAAAGTCACCAAAGGGCCGTTGAAAAAAATTAAAAAGAATTTAAATAAAAATGGGGGAAATTAAATTTTTTTTCTATCTTCGGGTTTTTTTATTAATTTTAAATATTTCATTTAAATTTTAAATATAAACTTTAAATATTTCAAATTAATTAAAATATTTTTCTTAAAAAATAAAGGTTAAAAACGAAGGAATTTAAATATATTTTCTTAAAATTTTTAATACTCCTCTCTTTAGTTTAAAAATTTTAATAAATTTTCGGTTTCGTCTTGAATAGTGTTGATTTAGGGAAATTCTGTTTAATAAAAATATATAGGCATGTGCAATAAAGTTGTGGGTTTTTTTGGATGTACGTCTAAAATTTTCCCTATTTTAGATTTTTCTATCTGAAAGTTTCTGGTTATATCCTTTCAATCCGGATAATCCTATATTCGGATAATCAATCCTACTTAGTATGTCTAGATATTGAAGTGAATTTTAATTATATATTACTATTATTCTATCTAAGTTTAAATAATTATTTAGAGATCTGACTATTCTTAAGGATATTTAGGTGTTAAAACTCAAAATTTTAATAATATGTTTTTTTTTCATTTCCTAGACTAGTTAATATTTTTTCTACCTGAAATTCTCTGATCTATTTCATCCTTGGATTGTTAATTTGTCGTTGTTCGTTAATATGCCTGAATTTGAATTCTTTTATTTTGCAAGGTTTTTGAGAAAAATCCTTTCAATCTTTCAATCCTCTTCCAGGCATAGAAGAAGACTGGTGATTATTGTTAGGGAAAATATTTTAACAAATTTATATATTTTTACAAGTTCTCCTTTTAAAAACAAACACTTAACCAGTATTCTCTTCTTGATAATTTATTTTAATTTTTCTAGAATAAACGATCAACAACACGTTTTTGAATGCTCTTTTCACCTTTATTTAAAAAATGACAGGTTTGGTCTTATAAATAATGTATGTCTGGAATTCAACGAAAACGAAGCATAGAAAAACGGAGAAGACGCTTAAAAGTGGATACCTAATTTATTTTTTAAAAATTAAAAAAAAAATTTAAAGGCAAAAGAAAGACAAGCAACTCTTTTACTTGGCCTTATACTTGGCCTTATACTTGGCCTTATAATTTTTGCTTTGATAATTAGTTGGATGCCATTTTTTGTGAAAAAAATAATTTTTTAATTTTTAAATTATTTTTTTATAATTTTGAGATAATGTATGTATTAAATGCCCTCACCTTAGAAATTCCTCTCATCACATTAGAAATTCCTGTACCTATATTTAAATTTTTCTTTTGGCTTGGATATTGTTAGTTTAATTATTTATTTTTTTAAAATATTTAAAAATATTTAAATTAGAATTGCCAAAATATTTTTTTTCTTATAAGTCTGGATAATTAAAGGAATTGGGAATATTTATTAGAGAAACTAAAGGATTTAAGCTATCTTTTTAAGACTGAGAAAATATTCTCAGATAGGTTTCCTTTCTCTTATAAAGCTAAAAATTCCAAAAATTCCTCTAAATTAATTTTAAAAAATGCTCTTTGATTAACCCCTTACCCTCTCCAGAAAATTATTAAGTTGAGACTATATCCGGTATTTATCCATATATTATTAGGATTTTTATTTTTAATTCCTTTCTTTTTAAGTTTAATATTTTAAAAATTAATTAAATTAATTTTACATATTTTAAAGGTAATAGTGCCATCTACCCAATAATTTATACTTATTATTATCGTGAATTTAAACGAGCAATTTTTCGACTTATTCGAAGGTATCAACACAGACTCAATTTCTTAAAAAATGTTATGGATCATAAATATTTAACTAATTATATACGGTTCTTTCTATATAAATTGGGTTATTTGAAGAAAATAGAATTTTTTTAAGAATTAAAAAAATTTATTTTTTGATAAAAACCCTTATAAATCTTTCCAACGCCATAATTATAAACATTATTTTATTATTTATTTTGAATAAATATTTTTAAATTAAAATAATCAGTTTTTCCCCTAATAAATAAAATTAAAAAATTCTTTTCTTACATTTAAATAAATAAAATAATATTTTTTAAATAATTCGATGTTTGCTTGAGCAAATCCAATTTTAGCTTTTTTTCGTCTCTCGCAAATCAATCTCCTTTCGAATGCCTTGGATTTTATTTTTTTAATTCACAAATTTTATTTTTCTATCTCGTAAAAATTAATTTAAAAAATAATGTGGCTCAGAATTATTTTATTAAAAGTTATTAATAAAATATTAATTAATTGGAATAAGAGAAATTATTCGTCCTATAAGAGGATTTGCTTTTGAAATAATTGTTTTTGGAACTTTTGGTTGAAAATTTAAATTAATTTTTATTAAAAAAATTATTTTTTAATTTTATTAGATTAAATATTATTGTGTCACTCTTGAGTGGTTTTTAAATGTGATAACTAAAAAAGAAATCTAAACCAATAAAAATAATATTTTTATGAGTTCATTATCGTAGTTATTCTAATCAACTACCCTAACTTTTATGATATCTCTTGAGTTCGGGCATTAAAATAATTCTTTCAAGGATTTTTAAAAAAATCATTAAAAGCACACTTTCTTAAAATATTTTTAATTGAGAGAATATCCAATAATTAATGTAAATTAATTTTATAAACCAGAAATAATTTTATAACCAATAATAAATAATTTTATAACCATTTTTAAATTTTTTAACAAGTGTTGTCAAGTCATCAAAAGAAATTGAGTTAATTATGGTTTTTGCCATCTCGAATAACTAATGCCCCCCTTTATTGCCATCTCGAATAACTAATGCCCCCCTATATTGCCATCTCGAATAACTAATGCCCCCCTTTATTGCCATCTCGAATAACTAATGCCCCCCTATATTGCCATCTCGAATAACTAATGCCCCCCTTTATTGCCATCTCGAATAACTAATGCCCCCCTTTATTGCCATCTCGAATAACTAATGCCCCCCTTTATTGCCATCTCGAATAACTAATGCCCCCTTTATTGCCATCTCGAATAACTAATGCCCCCCTTTATTGCCATCTCGAATAACTAATGCCCCCTTTATTGCCATCTCGAATAACTAATGCCCCCCTTTATTGCCATCTCGAATAACTAATGCCCATTCATCCACCGATAAGCCCATTTAGATGACAAATATTATAATTTTATATTTATTTAAACAAAAGTGAAGCATCAAAGAATACAAAGCAGAAAAAAAATTGTTAAAATTTTTTTTAAAATTTACTATGTGACAAAATGAGTAATTTTTCTCTGAGTGACAAAGTGGCCATTACTATTATTTGGCAAAATGTTAACTTTCTGCGAAAATTTAAAATAGTATAACGATCTTTAAAAAATTTTCCGTCATCAAAAAATACATTACTTGTTGTACGGTTTTTCGAAAGATTTCGGTTCTCAATTCTCTTTGAGATTGTTTATATAGTTATTTAAAATTAAATTTAAGATAAATTTGTTAATTTTAATTTAATGAAAATTCCTTCGGAGAAATTAAAGCCTTTCACTACAGAAATTGTAAGTTGTTAATATTTTGAACTTACCTACCAAGAATTTAGGCATCAGAATGTTCTAAGTTGATCTCCAGTTTAAAAAATGCCGGCGATTTTACAATATTCGCCAAAGGCCTTGACATTATTACTGAATCGTGCAGTGTCTTTGGAAAGGTTATTCAAGATTATTTTCATTTTAAGCTTTTCTTTAGACTGAACTTGATTTGGAATCTGCTTTGGCTTTGGTAAATTTTAAATTTTTGTGTAATTTTTGCTATTTTTTATTTTCCAGGGATGCTGATGAAACTATGTCAGTGGACAAAAATGAGTCACAAGAAGCACAGCTTATTTCTGTTTTACGTTTCACCTCACTTTTATTTGAGAACACTTTTGGACGTTCTATTTATAGTTCAATGGATCGATTAACCAAACTCCTTGATTCACGCAAAATTTGGATTGTTGTCGCTACTTTCCGTCTTCTTATGGTTGTTAGCAAATGTTCTCGTTTTATCACGCAACATTTGAACAGCGATGTGCGACTTGAACTTTACAATAAACTTATGGCTATTTTAGAGGTTTATTAATTTTTCTTTTCCTTGTCCGAATTTTTTTTGTTAAGGTTTGGGCGGGTAAGTTGCGACTTACACCTTTTGCTGGATTCTATGCAACCGACTTTTCTTATTCTCATGGTTTTAGCATTCAGCTCTTTCCTGAAATGGATGAATTTATAGTTGATACAAATAAGGTTTTTTCTTGCTTTTTTGTCTATATAAATTTGTAAGTCATTTACTGTTTCTTCAAATGAATTGAAAAAATATATTGCTGACTCAACAGCAGAGCTCAAAGATTCTGAGAAACAATTTGCTTTTACAAAGCTGCGTTTCCTTTATAGCATTAAAAATCAAAACGAACGTTCCTACCAAGTAATTGCTCGCCTTATTTCTTCCTTCACAATATGTAAATTTTAAATTAAAATTTGAATTTCTTTAAATTTCAGTTTATTCTCGCTGTTTGATGGCCGATGATTCTCGTTTGATTGGACTTTCCAATGAACAATTCATTGAACGGTGCTGCGCACTTTTACATTTTGAAGCACCTCCAAAATACCAAACGCTGGCTGATATCCTCAAAACGGAAGCGCTAAAAACCTTGGCTAGCATTTTTTTTCTTGAGAAGACCAAAAAGTTTGCTTATTTTCTATTCTTTAATAATAATCTTTTTTCTAGAATTCAATTTATTGTTTACACTCTTGGTTTGAAAACCTATCATGGATTTTGTCCTTCACTTCTTCGTAATTGTATTGAACGCCTTAAGGCAGGCAAACTTGAGGCTAATGGTGACCTTTCTTTTTCTTTCGTAACTTCGCCTTTTTCTCTTGTTTATCATGTAGTTGGATTTGAATATGGTCTAATTAAAATTCCTAAAATCAATTTTTATTTGTTTTTAAGGCGGTGATTCTCTCAATCGTTCTTCAATGGTGCCACAATATATTAGTTACGTCACTCGATCCGTGCGCATAATTTATATTTTAACTGGAATAGACCAGTTCAACTCTAATGATGGGACTGATACAATTATAAAAAGATTTTCGGTTTGTTTTACCTTTTAAATTCTCAAACATTTTTCTAATTTTTAGCATGAAATTGAACAATGCAAAACTCAAATATCTGAGCAATCAACACCTGGTACATCACAACAACGCTCTGCTCTTATGAAATCTGTGTTAAATTTTATAAAACGAGCAATGATTGACGCAAATTTAGCAGTACAAATGCGACGAATAATGGAAGTAGAATTTCCTCAATCACTTATTTTCATCATTCAACATTCTCAATATTTTGGTTCTTCGTTGTTGCATTGTACAATTTCATTGATTACGAATTTTATCTATCAAGAGGTTATTTTTAACTAAAGATATTTTTTATTTGCAAATTTTTAGACTGCTCAGTTAACAATGCTCCAAACTATTGGTCTCACTGATGCTATAATGAATTTAATTTTTGATGAAAAGGTTATCTTAAAATTCTATGTAAACTTTGTTTTTCATATTTTAGTTCCCTATTTCGAGAGACCTTTTCTGTTCATTGCCAAATATCTGTTCTACTTTGTGCCTTAACGAACGCGGCCATAACGAATTCAAGCTTTATAATGATCAGAAACCTTTAGAAAAAATCTTCAAAATTATTTTCTCAAACAAATTTTTGCTTTCAATGCGTAAACGAAGAACTGAAATACGTCAGTTTTATTGTAGTTCTTTTGGAATTTTAAGCTGATCGAGTTTAAAAAACCGTTCTTTATCGATATAAAAATAAATACGTGTTTATATTAGGTAAGTTGATAGAATTTAAATAACCGGCCTAGATATAAAAATAAATCCTATTATTTAGTTGAGAATGCTCATATGCTTGGAACTTCTTTTGATGAGCTAATTCGCCACCATCCTATATTAAGAAAGGATGTTATGGGCACAATTTCTAATGTTTGTTTTCTATTTTCTTTTTTATTTTGCTTATTTTTTAGATTCTTGATGAATTGCTTCAATATAGCACCAGTGAAGATAAATGTATTCCCTGGAGTATGGGGAAAGCAGTTGTCGAGGATGATTCTGTTGAACATGTTCTGTTTGGTGATTATATGGCAATTATGGGAGGTCCTTTTGTCTTTTAAAAATTTAGAATTTTGAAACCATTTTCAGTAATGCTTGAGACGATTTTGTCAAATCGAAGCGTTCAAGACAACATTCAAACTTTAAATGAGTTAAACATTCCATTTCGTTTGGTTAAACTTTTGAGTGAAGCGAAAAAACCTAACCCGGTTTTACTAAATTCAAGCGTTCTTCCTAATTTGGCAAATATTCTGTGTTTTATTATGGTATGAATTTTTATTTAAAAAATGCCTTAAAAATTCTTTATTCAGCAACAAACCAAAGGTGATGAAGCTTTCTCTTGTTCTTTTGAATTGTCTACATATTTGACAGACAAGGAATGTCAACAAGAGAAACTTTATCAATTGTCTTTACTTAGTTCTTTGGTAAATACAACGAATATTTTGATGAAATCTGTGATTCACGCTCAAGGATCTTATGAGTTAGTTTTTTGATAAGAGTAAAACATATTTTTTAAATCAGCAGTATTTGTCCGCTTCTTTTTTTTAATATTCAACCACCCTCGTCCATGTTTTCTGTTACACAACCTATTTCATTTACAATAAATATTGCCCGTGCTACTCATACAGCAACTCCTCATTATAGCGGTTCTGACTTGCATACATTCTATGGATCTGGGCCTACAAATTCGAATAGCGTTGAGAGGAGCTCAAACACTACTGGAACAACATTAGAAGTATCACCAACTTCCTTTTCCACGATAACCGAACGTTCGGTAAACAGTGTTGCGTATCGCTGTCATCGTCAAGCTTGCGAGCTTATTATTTGTATTGGCAAAATTTTCTGCAATTCAAGTGTATTGAAGGTGAGACAACGTCTATCGCTCAGTTTGCAATTAAGTCAGGAGACACTAAAGAAAGATTTTCGAAATGTATGTACGTTAATTTTTGGTGGTGTTCAACGATTGCTACAATTAAGCGAAATTGGTAGTAGGTAAAATTTTAGAGTTCATATTTTTAATATTTTTAAATAATTCAGCATGTTATACATCACTACACCACTCAATTTTCTCAAAAAGCTCCTTATTGATGATATTAACAATATTCAACAATTGTTGCCGGATTTCTATTTCTCTGGCTGCTACAAAACTTTTTCTCTTGCCACTGATTGCTTTAAAGCAAGCGTTAATAAAGGTCACTCATTTTCGTTAATTGATTTTAAAAAGTTTAATTTTCAGAAGAATTTGCCACTGATACTCATATTGCACAGAAATTTTCTTCACCAAATTTGACTACTCCAAGGAATGGTTCGCAACCACAACAACAGCAACGAATAACAGTTGAGGGTTTTGAATTGAAGAACTTTTTGGCAACTGCACAAAAGGTGATTTCTCGATTATTTAAAAATTTATTTTCCCTTTAAGGACACATTCTCTGCTGTCTGTTCTATGCTTAAAGAGCTGATGAAGCATTGTGAGACATTCTCTGACTCAAAACCATCGACTTATAGCGAAAAGGATATTGGTGGCAACAAAAGCGAGCAGGCAGCTTTTAAGTTATTGGAGAAGTTGAAATTTATGAAGGGATTGTTTAAAGACATGATGAAATTATTGGAATTGATAAAAGGGAAATCTGAAGCGCCAGCTGAAATTCCTGTTGTCGAAATTGATCCGAACAAGGTTTCAACTATTTCCAACTTAAAAATAAACAAACTCTTAATTAAAAATAGTGATTCATAGATAGACATTTCTAATCAACAATTAAATCTAGGTTTTTTTTTTATTTATAAATAAAGCTTTATGGGTGGTCTCTCCATATTTGGATGTGTGTAATATACTTATATAGCCTTATCTACAAACATTAAATCTTTTTTGTATAACACTTTCCAAACTAATTGTACAACACAATTAGGTTGTAAACTAAATATATACCACATTCCAAGTATAGAAAGACCACCCATAAAGTTTTATTTAAATGTAAAATAAACCTAGATTTATTTCATTATATGTAATTAAGCTATTATTCATTTATAGTTAAACTAAATTTTTTTTAACTATTTTTTAAATTAATGATTTTTAGATTTATTTAATAATTATTTTTAACTAATTTTAGTTAAACATGGACATATTATATGTCCTAAGCGAAAAGCGACTTGGTCCAAGCAGCGAAAATGACATTATTGATCGGGCAAATTTCTTGTAATTTAATTTATAATTTTAAAACTAATTGAATTGAATATTCTTTTTATTAATTGTAATAAATTACTTTAAGGACAACACCATTTATTTTAGCCATTGCAGCAATATTAACGTTTACAACTGTTTGTCTTTTTCATTAAAAATTATTTTTGTTTATACTTATGAAAATAATTTTTTCTAATATAATAATTTAATTTTTTATTGTTTTAAATATGAAAATTTCTTTTTATTTTTTTTATTTTTTAAGGAATATGCTGGACAGCCAATAAAGTGTTGGACCCCGTCGGAATTTCTATGGGAGTGGGATGAGTATGCGGAAACTCTCTGGTATGTTATTAATATAAATTATAGATTAATATAAATAAATATGTTATATTAAATTTGATTTTAAGTTATATTGAGTCTACATACTATGTAACTGCTAATGTGTCGTTTCCAATTAAAGGGTATCGGAACAAACAGCATCAAGTATCCTATTACCAAGTATTGGATTTTTAAATTTTTTAAATAAATTTTTAATAAAATTAGTGGATACCCTTCATCTTGTTAATGCAAACAATAATTTGCCATCTACCAATTTATCTTTGGAGATTAAGCAACATAATGCATGGTAAGGAATGTTTAAAAATTAAAAATAATATTTAATAATTTAATTTTTTTAAAAATATAAATTTTTAATTTATTAGGTATAAACATACCATTTATGGTAAAACAGGCCAAATATGCTAATGAAAATGATGCAAATGAAATTGCAGAACATTTATTATTTTTTTTCTTCGAAGAAAAAAAAGTGGAAGAAAAAAAATCTTTTGGGTAAATTACTTAAAATAATTAAAATTAATAATGAATTTATTATTTTGAATTTATTCATATAAAATTAAAAACAAAAAATATTTAATTTTTATTTAGTAAAATAGCTATTATGTATATTAAAAAAGCTTCAATCACAATTATTTATATACTGGTAAAAATTATTTTTTTAATGGTTAATATTTGCCAGGTATTTAACATATTTTTTATCAAATTTTTTTTATTTTTAGTTGATTTTTATTGGGTATTTCCTTGGAATGAAAAATACGCCACTTTGGGGGATTACTGTAATAAATTTAAATAAATTCATTCCTTATTTTTCCGTAAAAAGGTTGTAAAGTTGTTTGTTACATATGGAACGTCGTGGGAACATACTGGTTTATTTCCGCGTATAACGTATTGTGATTTCAAGGTTATAAGAATATTTTTTATTTATTTATTTATTTATTTATCCAAAATTATAAAATCCAACGAAAGGGAATCCACTGATATCGTTGGTTAAAAAAAAAGTCAATGTGAAATGAAAACAAAGTCAATTAAGGCAAAGCGAATTAATTTGTTGAACAAAATTTTAGTTCTTTTTTCAGTAGCCTGATTGTTTAAATTAAGTGGAGAAAAATTAATTGAAGTTCGCTTTGCCATTTAGAATAAGAATATGCCTTTTAAATTTCTCTTAAATTTCTTAAAAAAAAAAATAATGAATAAAATTAATTTAAAAAAAAATAAAAAATAAATCCTGAGGTAATAATATAAATATGAAGGTCAAGAGCCAGCCATACACAATAATTATTGAATGGTTAAATTGTCATTTAATGAATAAGAAAAAAAAACATTTCGCCAATAAGTACCATTATTATAAAACTTTTGAAAATTGGTAGAATATTTTGTTAATTTTTAGGTTTAAAAATAAGTAATTAAGTTAATTTTATTAATAATTAGTATAATAAACTAATTAATTGCTTTGATAAGTTTATTCTTAAAAATTGAGACAGTTGGAGAGGTTGCTATGTCTTTATCAAGTTGGTTCCATAATTTACTCGCTCTAGCGATAAACAGATGTGAAGTTTTAGCTAACTTATGTTTGTGAATAATCCTTTTAAAAAACCTAGATGAACTACGTTCAGAGAAATTAAATAGTGATTTAGGGTCAAGACAAGTATATCCGTTAATTATCTTATATATGGTTACTAAATCTAAGATTTTTCGTCTATTTTCTAAAGTAGGTAATTCAAAAAGTGTTAGTCGATTTTGGTAGCGAATATAAGGAAGCCTGCATTTCTTAAGCGCTATTTTAGTATAAAATTTTTGGCATTTTTCGAGCCGGTTAATGTCCTTTTTGGAGTTAGGACTCCAATTAACCGTAGAATATTCAAGTAAAGATCTTATATAACTAGTATAAACTGATTTCCAGATTTTGATAGACCTTGTTTTAAGATATTTAAATAAAAGCCTCATTCGATAATATGCAGATTTTATAATATTAGAAATGTGTTCGGTAAATTTTAATTTATTATCTATAAGAATTCCTAAATCCCGAATAGATTGAACTTCGGTGATAATATTTTGATCAAGTTTATATTGGTGTTTAGGATTGTTATTACCAATATGAAGGACAAAAGATTTAGTAGGGGCAATTTTTATTTTCCATTCTTTACACCATTGTGATATGTTGATTAGTGCAAGTTCTAATTGTTTACGTTCTTGATTGGATTTGTGAGTAACGTACAATTTTACGTCGTCTGCAAATAATTTTATAGAGATTCCAACTGGAATAATATCGGGAAGATCGTTAATATATATTAAAAATAGTACAGGTCCAAGTACTGATCCTTGTGGGACACCAGAGGTGACATGATAATCATCAGAATAGCTTTCGTTTATTTTTACAGTGAATTTACGATTGGTAATAAAATTTGAAATCCATTGAATAAGTTTTCCTCCAATACCAATAAGTCTAAGTTTAAATAATAGGAGATCATGAGGAACTGAGTCGAATGCTTTTTGGAAATCCAGATAAATACAATCAATATTTTTTTTATTTTCCATAGCATCAGAAAAATCATTTATGGTTTTGATTAGCTGTAATGTTGTGGATCTATTTCTAAGGAATCCAAATTGGTTTTCAGATATTAGTTTATTGCGAGTTAGAAATTCATATATTTTAGTTACTATAATTCTTTCAATGACCCTACATATTGCACATGTTAGGGAAATTGGGCGATAATTTTCAGGATTATTTCTTTCCCCTTTTTTAAATATTGGAACAACAATAGAGCTTTTCCATATTTCCGGTATAGAACCAGAATCCATTGATGCTCGAAAAATCTCAGAAAGATAAGGTGAAATTATGAACCAACAATTTTTAAGATATCTATAGGATATTCCATCCGGTGAAGTACCATTTTTGTTAGGAAGTTTACGCAGGATTTCAGAAATTGTTGATGCATCAAAATCTATGTCAGTTAAGGTGGGTATGTTGGTATTAAAATTAAAGCTAGTAGAATAATTAGAATCATTAGTTATAGGAGTATAATGCTTGCTAAACAATTTAGCAAATATTTGTGCTTTATTTGTGTCATGAGTGATAATGTTAGTATTATAAACAAGTGTTGGGATTTCAAGAGATTTTTTGTTTATAAAATTTTTCATATATTTAAATATATTTAGTTTATCTTTGGATAAATATTGATTTTCCTTTTTAGCATAGAAATTCCTTATTTGAATCCTAATATGTAAGGAGATACTATCATATTCTGGTTTGTATCTTTCTCTATCTTGTTTCATTAGTCTCCATAAAGTTCGTTTCTGAGCAATGGAGCCTAATAGAGCTTTAGGATACTTAGGACGTATTTGGCCATAGTTAGTAAGAGCATGAGGAATATAGCATTCAATAAAATTAGATATTGTTTTGGTAAGCAAGGTGTTTTTTTCATGAATGTTATAGACAGAATAGAAATTGTTGTTTAAAGATAAGGATAGAAAATAATTAAGTATCTTTGTTGATTTGGGATCAAATAAGTACAGTTTGTTAGGTTTTATCCTTGATTTTTTAAATTTACTACATATAATTGAGAATGATACAAGTAGATGATCGCTCGAGATAGAGCAAGGTAATGTATTAGTATAACTTAAATCATCAGAATTAGAAAGACAGAGATCAAGGATTTGGTCATTCCTTGTGAATTCTGAATTAATAAGCTTAAGTCCGTATTTACCTAGAAAATCAATAAATGAAAGTCCAATACTGGAATTTGGTTTTTGATATGAACGAAACCACTCAATGTCTTTATTATTTAAGTTAAAATCGCCTAATAGGATAGTATTATCTTCTATGTGGTTGTTTAAAAATTTAAAGAGTTTTGTGGAGTTAGAAATTGATAAATTCGGTGGGCGATATAATAATATTAATTTATAGGTATTGATTTCAGCAACTATTACTTCGCAGCCGTGAACAGTGCCAGTGAATTTTTTGACAATTTTAAGAGCTTTATTATAAATTAGCGCAACGCCACCGCCCCTGCGTGATTCCCTATTAACTAATATTGAGCTATATTTAGAGTTTAATGATAAGTCAGAAAATATTAGGGTTTGATTATTTAGCCATGTTTCAGTAAGAAATAAGAGATCAGTATTAGAGTTATTTAAATAAAAACTTAGTTGATCAATTTTATTTGCAATCGATTGACAATTTAACAATCCGCAAGTTATTTTAGTTTTTTCAGAGTATGAATGCGCCTGTTTTGAATTAGAGTTTACCCCTAAGCCTATTTTTTCATTTGAACTAGTTTTATATAATGGTTTATTATTGGCTATAAATAACAAGTTTTTTAAAGAATTTGAAGTGTTTTTAGTGTGTACGGCTGATGTTGGAAAAGAATCCGTAAAGATATTTAGTTTTTTTTATTAAGAGTTTGCCGAAAAGTTGATATATCTTTACGTAGTATTACCTCTCCTGCATAGACAATATAGTCTAATCCAGGATTGGATTTACGCATTTCAGCACATTTTTTAATAACAGCGGAACGAGCTTCCAATTCCGACTGCGTGAGAGACTCTCGCAAATTTAAGTTTTTGTGTAAAAGTTTAAAATGTTTTTTATTTTTGAGAACCTCTCGCACAGCCGCTTGGCAAGGAAATTTAATTTTAATAGGCCTAGGCTTGTCAGATTTACGACCCATACGGAAGATTCCGTTGGGAAGGGCACAATCTAATTTACAACAATTTAAAACCTTGTACACTTTTTGTTGATCTTCAATAGCTCTTTCAATAGGCTCATCTAAAGTGCTTTCTTCAAGTCCAGTTAAAACCAAGCAATGCTTCCTTTCTTTTTCTTCTAATTCTTGTTGAAACGAATCGATTTGTTGTTTAGAAGAATTATTGTCGATCACCAGTTCAGCAGCCAAAACCAACAAGGAGTGCATGTGAGTGAGAAGTTGTTTAGCCCACGGAGGGGTGGTTTTGTCATTGTCCATTTGTTGTTGTAAATTATTTAAGTCAAGAGAATTAATTTGTTGAACAAATTTAGTTCTTTTTTCAGTAGCCTGATTGTTTAAATTAAGTGGAGAAAAATTAATTGAAGTTCGCTTTGCCATTTAGAATAAGAATATGCCTTTTAAATTTCTCTTAAATTTCTTAAACATATTTTTTATCAAATTTTTTTTATTTTTAGTTGATTTTTATTGGGTATTTCCTTGGAATGAAAAATACGCCACTTTGGGGGATTACTGTAATAAATTTAAATAAATTCATTCCTTATTTTTCCGTAAAAAGGTTGTAAAGTTGTTTGTTACATATGGAACGTCGTGGGAACATACTGGTTTATTTCCGCGTATAACGTATTGTGATTTCAAGGTTATAAGAATATTTTAAAAATATAAAGTAAATTTATTTTAGATAAGAATGCCCAATGATCAATTTGCTAATTATACCATTCAATGTCTCTTATCTGCTAATTATGTAAATATTTTGGCTTTTAAAATTTTGTTTAAAAATTAATGATAATAATTTTAAAATTATTATAAACAATCATATATTTAATTTTAGTTAAATGAAAAAATTTTTCTTTTCCTTTATTATTGGTTTGGTATATAGTTTTTATTTAATGAAAATCTTTAAAAATTAAATTTTAGGATTGTTATCAATCGTAACATTAATTAATATATATTATTGGTGTTGGGTTTTACTTCTACCGTCAGTTAATTATGTTAAAAGGTATTTTCAATTATTTAATCCAAATTTAATCCAAATAATTAAAGGCAAATATATTTATATAAACTATTAGTTGTAAGTTAATATTTTAATTAGAAATATATTCTTATTTTAAAGAATGATAAAAACATTTCCAAAGAACCAGCAACTTCAGAAAAGTCAAAAGGAACATCATATAAAGACAAGAGTAGAAATGAGAAAAAAACGTAATTATATACTTTAAAAATTATACAGAATTACGATTTAAGAAACTAAAACATACAATAAACAAATTTATTTTATTTAAAATTAATCTTTGAAATATAAAAATAACTATTAATTATTTTTAAATATTAACTGAATACTAAAATATTTTTCTCGCCTTTTAGTCATCTATTTTTATTTTTAGTGATGAGAGCACATCAACAATTGAAATTGTAAAAGAAGTTAATCTAGAGGAAGAAGTTTATCAAGATCAAAAATTATATGAAAGTTTTACTAATAATTTGGGGTTGGATGGAATTCTAACACTTATGTAAATTTTTATATTAGCTACTAAATTTCATTAGGGATTTGTACATTATTCAAAAAATTATTTTCCGATGAGAAATAATCAAAAAATTTAACAAATTTTAAAAATTATTTTAAGGCTTATTCATTCTAATGCTGGGCCTCGAATGGTTAGTCAAATAACTGGTTACATGTTCAAGAAATATATTGAAGAGAAGAAAAAATGAAGTTTGAAAAATAGTGTAAATTATTCATAAAAGCAGTTAAGGAATAAACATTAAAGAAAATAAAATTACTTTATTTTTTGATAAAAATTTCCATATTTCCTTAAAAAGTAATAAATATTATATTTAAAATAATTTTATAAAACAAAAAAATTTTTTTTTTTGTTTCTGAATAAATTGTAAAATTCTGTGTAAAAATCGAGTGGGACTTCGATATTTTTCTAGGAGGTTCGAACCTCTTGTTGCCAAATTTTTTCTTTTTGTTATTCTTTTAATTTTTAAAAATTTAATTTTATTTTTTCATTTTTAAAATTATTTTTTAATTTTTAACCCTTCAAAAACCCTTCAAATTTTTAACCCTTTAAAATAATTTATTAAAATAATTTTTTTATTTAAAATATTTTCGGATATATTGGGATTAAATGTCTATAAAATATTTCAGCTGTTTTATTTATTTTATTAATTTATTTTTTCTGTCTATAAAATTAATTTTAATTAATTTGTGAAGGAAAGAGGATTATTCTTCCAAAAACAAAATTTTTTAATCTAAAGCTGCTTAATTCTTCAAAAAAATTTTTTTATTAAAATAATCTTTTAAATCAGTCTTAAGCATTTAATATAAATTCAAAAATTTATCTCAATTTTTTATTTAGATTATTTTTTAATCTATTTTTAATTAATCCTTTCTGAAAATTTAAAATAAATTTATAAATAAATAAATTTTATTTAGAAAAAATAAACTTGAAAAAATAGAATAAATTAAAATTTTTATTTAAATTTAATTGACTTTATTGTCTAAAATTGATGCAATTTTTGGCGTGTTTAATAAAATATTTTCTTATTTAGTTCAGTTCAGTCATTTTGCTTTTTTTTATTTTTTATTAATATAAATGGATTGTGACCATTTTATTAAACAAATTTTTATTGTCTTTTTCATGTTTATTTTGAATTTTTTTGTTGCATTTTACCAATTAATTTTCACTCAGGAAAAATAAAGGATTATTTCTGAGACTCAAATAGGGAGGGGGCGGGCTAACAGAAAAGTACCTAAAAAGTTTCGGTAAAATATTAGAAAATTTTTGTTTTGAACAAAAAATATAAAGAGTATTTTGGTGGATAAACCTGTTGGTAATTCTAGTGGAGAATTTAATGTAAAGAAATTTATTTTAGAATAATTTCTTTCAAATTTTTTAGAATATATTCAATATTTTTAATGTTATCTTAAATATGCTGTTTCTTTCCCAAAAATTGCCCCAAAACAAACAACAGCTTCGAAATTAAGATTAGAGAGACGTGGAGGATTGGATGGATATAAATGCTGGGGCTAGTTCTTGGCGCGGGAGCATGGTCTTTTTTTAAATTTTGCATTATTTATGTTATTTTTATTTCTCAAAAATTATTCTTTGTTTATTTTTATTTATTAATTTATTTTCATTAAGAATCATTGGATAGCGCAATATCGCCCAGATTGACAAAATCTCCCCCACCAAAATATACTGGCTCTATGGTTTGAATTTTTGTTTAAAAAATAGTTCTATAAAACTCTAGAAACAATCGAGCTTTTCTAAAGATAACGAAGTTATTGCTGGTTTAAAGGTTTTCTAGAATGCTTTTTTCAAAAATTTAAATTTGTTTTTTAAGAAATGTCTACAAGAAAAAGAAGCTCATTTGACTAAATTATCAAATGAATTGGACGAACGCTGTTGTGATTCTGGTTATTTTTTGTTAAGTAATTATAAATTAATTTTTATTTTCAGACCGCTTGGCACAAGAAAATAGAAGTTTAAAAATACATGTTGGTGAATTAGATTTTAATCTTCAAGAATTAGCACGTGAAAGAGCAGAACTTCAAGCATCTATTGCTGCAAATGAAAAAAGGATTGAGGATTTATCTTTTTATTTTACGGAAAGTGAAGTACAAAGAGGAGCATTGAAACAGAAATTAACTGAATTAAAAAAGATGCCTGCATTATTTGAAGAAGAAGAAGGAATCTATTTGGACGGAGAAAATAGTAAATGTATAAAATTATTTTTTTTTATTAATTATATTTTTTATAAATAAAAATATTAAAAAATAAAATTCCTTATTTTAAATGCCCCTCAATTTCTGCATTAATCGATTCTCAGTTATTACTTCCACTTGATGATTTTAATAAAGATGATGAAAAGACATTTGTTGAAGTTGATGTTCAAACTGAAAATGAAAACAAATTTTAATTAAAAACAATAATAATTGTCAACATTTTGGTATACAAACTGAAAATATTTTAAATTATAAGGATTTTGGAATACAAGTAAATTATTATAATGATGTTTTGGAGAAAGAAATACAAACTGATATTATTGAAAAAAATTTATTGAAGAAAAAGATATTAAGATATTATTGAAGAATATTTGAAGAAATTGGAATTCAAACAGAAAAACAAATTGCAGGAGAAAAGAAGAAAAAATCATCTGAAAATAATTTTACAAAACTGAAGAAAAGAAAATGGCAAACTCTGAAAATCAAACAGATGGGAAATTGGAAAACGATTCAGCAAACCAAACTGATGCTAAATTCTTAAAGGATTCTGCCAATCAGACTGATAAAAAAACCATTAAAAGATTCGGGATTTCAAACGATAGAAGGTAGAAACTTTTTTTTAATTTTAATTTTTAAATATTTTAAGATTGTCAAACAAAATACTTGTAATTCAAATACTCAAACATTCTCAACAACAATTTCAAATAAAGAAGTGTTCAAACACTTCCTGTTTTACCACAAAAAAAGCATAGTATTTGTTCTCAGACTGAAGAAGTTCATTTTGTCGAATCTGCTGTTCAAACTGATTTTGTATTGCCAAGTCCGGTGGTTAGAAAGGCTTTTATTTTTTATTAATATTTTAGATTATTCATTTTAAAGGATTCAATCGAGAGAACAACCACAAAGAAGGCGTCGCCTTTACTGCGAATATTGTGAGCGTTTTGTTCCATCCAACAGAAGAAGAATGTCCAATTGAAGAGACAAGAACGGAAGAAAAACTTGCTCATATTGTTTTTTCTCCAACTAGCAATAAAAACAAATAAGAAATAATTGTAATTTAAATATTTTTTAATTTAGTTTTCGTTTTATATGTTTTTCTGGCCTTTTTGTATCCAAAAATTTGTTTATTCTTCTCCCGTTAGAGTCAAATAAATATTTGGTTATTAATTTATTTGTTTCTTTATAATTATGAAGTTTTTTAAATTCTTTTATACATAGGTTTGTAAATAATTTTTGTTAGAAAATCTTTAAATATGAGACTTTCAAATCTAGATTTTTTAAATTTAATTTGGCTTTTGTATTTAATTTCATTATGTTTAGTTTTTATATCAAATGCACATCATTTGATTAATGGATAAATTGAGAAAAACAGAAAAATATATATTCTATAATCTTGTGTTTTTTATATTTTCTTTAAGTAAAATCCTTGTATTTTTTAATAAAACATTTAACTTTTTTCTGAATCCTTTTTGAAAAGGAGTTATTGTTATTTTAATTCTCAAAATTTTAAAATTGAATTAAGTCTTGATGAAATTTGTTTAATAAAATATTTAAATTTTCGACCTTCTAATTATGGTAATTTTCCAAAAATTAAATTGAAGAATTTTGATATTTTAGTTCATCGTAAAAAGGTTAAACATTTTTAATAATATGATCCACCCTTCACATACTTTTGATGATGCACAAAATCAAGTGATTTTCCATTTTTTTAAATTAAAAAATGAATTTTCTTCTAATATTTATACATTAATGCAACGAGACAGTTATCCATCGACTTTTAAAGTGATTTAAAAAATATTTTCTTTCTCGAAGGAAATATATATGTATTTAAATAATTTCAAAAAATATTTTTAGGAAAATAAATCAAAAAAGAATCATTTTTGATGACATATTATAATTATTTTTAGAGAATTACTTGATAAATACGGAGTAGTTCCTTAGTTGGATCTTTGTTTTAACTTTTATTTTCTATTGAATGTTTTTATATGAAATTTTTAAGTTGACTGTTCTTGTATTTTTTATATATTTTTCAATCATTTTTATTAATTAGATTGAAATTAAATTTTATTTGTTTGTTATAAATTGGGGTTTAAAAAAAGATAATAGAAAATTTATGTGACTAAAAATTAAAAAAGAATCTTTTGACAAAAATTCTCACAGGCGACACCGATCCGCCGACCTCCAGTTTACTAAACTAACTCTTTAACATCTGAGCTATATGAGCAACGATAGGAAGTTGTTCCTTTTAATATATAAAATAGTAAATACAGTATACATTAAAAATAAAATTAAACAGATTTTATTTTGCATTTACTTTTTAGAATGTTTCTTTTTTCTTGATTAATTAATACTTTAATTATTTTTTGGAATAAAAGTCTTATTCAAAATTAAAACCAAAAAATCCAAAATATTCAGAAAAATACCCAATTTTTGAATTTATTTCTCAGATTGAGGGTTTTCACCATTTAAAGTGTCTTATATATATATATATATTAATGATTACCTAATTCAGTAAAATAAAATAAAATCGTAAAAACTATTTTTAAACTAAAACTTTCATCAAATTAATAATTCAATATTTGAAATTTTTTAAATTTTCTCAAATATTTTATTAATTTTTAAACATTTACGATTAAATTATTAGTCATTCCCTTTTAAAAGTTTTTTTTTATCTAATTTTATAATTTAATTCCAAACTAGCCACAAATAAATATTTTTAATTTAAATCATTTATTCCGTATCAGCCAAATCACCAAATGATTATTTTTAGAAAATTCTATGTTTAATGTGAAAATTTTTTAAAAATATATTCATAACACACACATCGTTTTTGGCCTATATAAACTGGCCAATATTTCTTATATTTTATTTTTTACTTTTTTTTTTAAATTATTTAATTTAATTTTTGCTCATGACTTATAAAAAAATACAAAAAAAATTTTGTTTATATAAACTGACAAATTTTTCATATTTTATTTATCTTTTTAATTTTTTTAAAATTATTTTTAATTAAATCTTAACTTTAAAGTACCTAAAATAAATAATTTAATAAATAATTAATAATTACATATAATTAATATAAATGTTTATTTTTTTAGGTAATTGAATATTTTATAAAAAATATAGTAATATTTTGTAAACAAAATTCTTAAATTTGTTAAATAATTTTTATTGTTTACATAAATACAATTTAACATAATTATAGAAGAAATTTTAATTTTTTATAGAGATTTTTTTAATTATTCTAAAATGTCTGACAAAAAAAATTCGGGAGATGATAAATCTAAAAAAGCTGATAATAAAACTAATGCAAAACAAGAAAAGGGCAAGAATGACACCGTATTCTCCAACTCGGGGTCGTCGAGCTCTGGAGCCACGTCATCATGGCAAACTCGTCCTCTTCCAGTACAGAAGCTTTGTAAGTAACTAAATCCAAATTTCATTTATTAAAAAAATTTTATTTTTGATTTTTAAAAATTGTTTTGTTTTTAAAATATGATTTTATGTTTTTAAATTTTTCTGAAAAATGTTCAATGTAGAGTATTTTCAATTTATTTATTTATTTATTTATACTTAAAAAAAACTAATATGTAGAGGTGTTTCGAAATTTCGATTTGCGACGTTTTTTCTTTAGCCTTCCGATTTTCAGATTTTTTTTATTTCGAAACAATTTTGTAATTTTCAATGAAATTTTTAACAATTTAGTTTTTATTTTCTAATTTTTTATTTAAAACTATTTTTATATCTCATTTTAGCAGGTGCACCCGGAACTGGGACCCCTCCCCACGGAACTGCAAAAGAAAAATATATGAAACAACAGCCAAAGGGTCAGCAAGGAGGAAAACGTTAATGGGTTTTGAATTTTTGGGAATTTTATGAAATTTTCTTGGGATATTTAATTAATTTTCTATCCTTTTTCTCTTTTTTAAATGGTGGATTATTATTTTTTCTTCTTTCTTAATTGGTGCTTTAAATAAAAATTTTTTATAGTAAATAAAACTAAATATCTTTTCTTAAAGTTAAATATATATTTTCTTAGTTTCTAAATTTTTATTAGTAAAATTTTTTTAACATATTTTTAAAATAATTAAATTTAAAAATATTTTTTAATTTTTGTCAATTATTAAAATATTAGTTGTCAAGATTATTTATTAGAAATGTTTACAATAAAAGAATTTTTATTTTTATAATAAGATTTAAATTTTTTACTTTTAAAAAATAAGATTTAAATAAATGTATTTTTATACTTAAATTTTCTTTTGTTTTGCCAATGACTTATTTTTGAGCAAAATTATCTTAAAATTTATTACCAGTCATAAAATTTTCTTTTGACTAAAAATTTCCACGTGACTTTTTAGAGGTTTTTGAAACATCTGCTTATTTCAGACTTTTAATCTCTTTCTTTTTTGAATATTTAATTAAATTTATAAAATTAATTAAATGTTCTAAAAGGAGTTACATAATTTCAATTATGATCGAACAAAATAGATCCTTTGGGACAGATCTATTTTTTATATGTGTCATTCTTTCCTAATAAAAAGGAGAGAAATATCTATTACCGCTCATTGCCATGCATTTTCCATTAATTTCGCATATGGAAAACAAGAAATATAAAAATGGTCCAAAAAAGAATACTTTTCTCGATTCATTTTGCCTTATTTTTTTTTAAAATTTTTGATAAAACCCAGAATTTGAAAAATAATATTATAAATTACTTTTTTGATATTTTTTAAATTTTATTTTTTTACTTCCTGAATTAATCTTTTTTTTTTAATTTTTTATTTATCTAAATTTAATATTTGTTTTACATGTTTATTGTTTAAATAATGTTTGAAATGATTTTTGAATTTTTATGTTTATTTGAAATATTTGTTTAAATTGTTTGTTTAATTCTTTCATTCATATAAGAACATAAAACAAACATTTATGAAAAAAAATTCAGAAAAAACAAAAAAAATTAGATGTTTTTAAATGATGTTTGTTGTATGAAAATGTGTATTTACATAATTTTTAATTTCCGGGAAGAAAATTGAAAGAAGATTGGAAGAAAATTTCAGTAAGAGATGTTTCTGTCTGGATTTATGACAGCTATTTATTCAAATTAATTTTCTTTAAATGATGAAAAGAATTGTTTTTTATTTTTTTAGTTAAATAATTTTTGTTGTGAGGACAAATTCTTTATTTTATCAATTTCCAGCCTCAAAATCCAAATTTTATAAAAACATGTTTTTTTGATTTTATTTTATTCTTTAACTTACCTTTTTTTAAATAATACCTAATTTCCCTTTTTTAGCAACCTAGAGCTGTTTAAAGTGTTTCTTTTATTTTTGTATATTTTTATTAATAATTTGTGTTATATGGTTT
>ABLG01000165.1:0-25142 GCA_000172435.1 Meloidogyne hapla | reverse complement strand
AAAAAAAAACAATATATTTAAAAAAAAAAAGGGAGGGAAGACAAACAAAAATAAAACTAAATTGCAAACGAAAAAAATCCTCCACAAAAAATATATCTTTATTTTAAATTAAAGCTAAAAAAAAAAAAATCTCGCAGGAGGTGGGGGGGGGGAGGACGCATTTTCTTATTTCCTTGCAAAGCGAGCACCTATACCACCTGAAATTACATCCAACTCTTGATTAAGTTTATTTATTTTATCAAATTTATTTATTGCGGAAATGGAAAGGAGTTGAGAAAATAAATAGGGTATATTATATCGAAAAAATTCTTTCTTGATAGCCTACATATTTAAAGAAAAAAGTGAAAGCTCTTTCCTGGGGGTGTCACTCCGTGGTAGAGTGCTCGCTTTTGCATGCGAGAAGGCATGGGTTCAATCCCCATCATCTCCAGTGAAATTTTTTGAAAATTAAATTAGAAAACCACGTTTTTTTTTAATTTTAAAGAATATTTTAATTAAAAGCTTATTTAAATTAAGAGCAACTTATTAAATTTTATTTATAAAAACTATTTTGACCGAAATTAATTCTATTTCGACCGAAAAAAAAAGATAATTATTTTTTTCTTTATTAACCCGGCTGAGATAAATTCTTTGGGTTTAATAAATAGCAAACACAATAATATAGTTGAATAATAATTAAAATATCTCCCCATTAGCTAAATAATTTTTCTTTTACTTAAAAAAAAGATATTAAAAAACAAAACATGCATGTTAGAGCTATTTCTCGCTAAACATTTGAAGGAAAATAAAAAGTATTCCTATGTGAGGGGCTGTAACTCAGTGGTAGAGTGCTCGCTTTGCATGCGAGAAGGCATGGGTTCGATCCCCATCAGCTCCAGGAATTTTTTAAAAATTTTTCTTTAAAAATTTAAAATTAAATTAATATAAAGTTATTTTTTTCTTCAAAATTAATTATTCTTTTTTTATTTTTAGACCCTCAAATGGACCATGTTCTCGATATTCTCAATTTAATATTTACCGGTGTTTTCGCCTTTGAAGCTTTATTCAAAATTATAGCTTTAAACCCAAAAAATTATTTTGGTGATAGATGGAATTCTTTTGATTTTGTTATTGTTCTTGGCTCTTTTATTGATATTATTTATGGAAAAATTGGTGGAACTGGATCTAATATAATCTCAATTAATTTCTTCCGTCTCTTTCGTGTTATGCGACTTGTTAAATTGTTGAGTAGAGGAGAGGGAATTAGAACACTTCTTTGGACTTTTATGAAATCTTTTCAGGTTAAATTTTTAATTAAATCGTTTTTAGAAATAGGTATTTATTATCTTTCATTCCCTTTGGGGTTAGTTTTCTCTATCCTGCAAAGGATCAGGTTTGGAGGATGAGGTTCAGGGTCGATGGATTACTTTAAGGGAGGGGGCGATGAGACAGACGATACGGCGATGAGACAGACGGTTTTAGAGGCTAACTGTAGATGCAGGAACTGGGACGGACCATATTTCTTGACCTTTGGATTGTAATTTACAAAAAAATATTTTTCAACTTTTATAATTTTCGTTAAAATAAATTTTCCAGGCATTACCTTATGTTGCACTTTTGATTGTACTTTTATTCTTCATTTATGCAGTAATCGGAATGCAAGTATTTGGCAAAGTAGCACTTGATGATGATACACAAATACATCGAAATAATAATTTTCATACTTTTCCTGCTGCCGTGCTTGTACTTTTTAGGTTTTCTTTTAATTTTAAAAATTTTAAATTAATTTTATTAAATTAGATCAGCAACGGGAGAGGCTTGGCAAGAAATAATGTTAGCATGTTCTGATAGGGAAGATGTAAAATGTGATCCTGCTAGTGATGATTACAAGAAAGATCCAAATGCGGGATGTGGTTAGTTTTTATTTTTTTATTTCTTTTAAATTTCATTTAACACAAATTGGGGACTTTGTGGATTTTCTGGGTAGCTTGGACCGAAACGTGCTGGAATAATTAAGAGGGTATTAAGGCTGGATAAGATATAAAGTTGCTATCACGAAAGGGCGGGATAATTAAGAGTGTTTAATCACGACAGGATAGAAAGGGGGATTATTGATTTCTTCCCTTTCTGTCCCCAATCTCTATCTTATTCCCACACATTTTTCTTTCAGGTGTCAATTTTGCCTATCCCTATTTCATTTCATTCTTCATGCTTTGTTCTTTCCTAATTATTAACCTTTTTGTTGCCGTTATTATGGATAATTTTGATTATTTAACTCGTGATTGGTCAATTCTTGGACCTCATCATTTAGAAGAATTTGTTCGTTTATGGTCTGAATATGACCCTGATGCCAAAGGAAGAATTAAACATTTGGATGTTGTTACACTTTTAAGAAAGATTTCACCTCCTCTAGGTTTTGGTAAATTATGTCCTCACCGATTGGCATGTAAAAGGCTTGTTTCTATGAATATGCCTTTAAATAGTGGTTAGTTATTTTTTAAAATAAAATTTTATTCTTAATTAATTTTTTAAAATTTAGATGGAACTGTTTGTTTCAACGCTACACTTTTTGCCGTTAGTTTTTTTAGTCTTTAAAAATTCGAAAAATTATTCGAAAAATTCTTTTGTGCGCCAAAAAATTTATTAACGTGCAAAAATCACAGAACGCAAAAATTGGCGTTTTAATGAATCAGAAAAATATTTTGGCGCACATCTTCTAAATTTATTTTTCAATTTTTAAAAATTTATTTTTCAGTTGGTCCGCACAAATTTAAAAATTTATACTGATGGAAATATTGATGAAGCAAATGAACAACTTAGATCAGCTATTCGACGAATATGGAAACGTACACCAATTAAATTACTTGATGAAGTTGTTCCTCCAGCTGGAAGTGAATTTAAAAAAATTTTAAATATATTTTTCAATTTTTTAAAAAATTTTCAGAAGACGATGAAGTTACTGTTGGAAAGTTTTACGCAACATTTTTAATTCAAGACTATTTCCGACGATTTAAAAAACGTAAAGAAATGGAGGCAAAAGGAATGGCTGCACCAAATACTCATGCAATGGCCCTTCAAGCTGGTCTTCGAACTTTGCATGAAATTGGGCCAGAATTGAAGAGAGCAATTAGTGGGACGCTTGATCCTGGTTTTGTACTTGAATCGGAGGAACCACAACATAGGGTAAATTTTTTGCGGGAGAGGAAGTTTGATCCGTGAACGTTATGACGGGTGTCCACAGAATTGCCTCAAAATTAGATTTAACCATAAAATTTTGCTAAAATGTCCCCAATAGTGTGATCTAGATTCCCTAAAAATTTCAGATTTTTTGGTTCCATATTTCTTATATTATGGTCGCAAACGTGACAAAATTCATTTTTATGAAGCCATATCTATCTTCAATCTCTTATTTTTCTTAAAAATTTATTTTTAGAGAACCCATTCTCTCTTCAATAATATTGTACATGCTTTGAGTGGTCCAACAACAGATGCTGCCGGTAGCCCAACAACAGATAAAACAACTGCACCTGAAGCTGATGGAGCTGTAATTGGTGGTGAAGGTTGGGAACAACGAAAATTGATGCCTTTGAAAAGTGAGTTTTTCTTTTTAAATTTTTTAAATAAAAAATTGATTTTGGTTAATTCTTTCCCCGTCTTTTATTTAAATTTCCAAATAATAGGGGTGGAACATTTTTATCCAGAATTTTTAATTTTAACAATTTTTTCCTTCCTCTAACCTCTGAAATTTTTTTAAAATTTTTTCTCACAAGTATTGTATTTTTTTCTTTAAAAAACATTTCCTTTTTTTCTAAATGTTAAAGTAAATATTTATTTATTTACTTAACATTAAATGAGAGAAAATGCCAAAAAATATATTTATTATGGTGATGATGTGTGTGGGTTAAAAAAAAGGATTGAATTACCTTGTTCTAAAGCTTTACCTTATTTTTTGGTTAAAAATATTTTTTTTTTGTCATTCTTAAAAAAATGCCAAGAAAAATTTTATTTTTTCTCTCATTAATCTTTTTATGCTAAATTAACATTAATTTACTTTTCTTTCTTTTTTAAGCTAATTTTGGTTTTTCTCTTTTTCCCATAAAACAATTTTTCTTTTATTTTTAATTATTTTCCCAAAAAAATTGTTCCCTTTCTTATCTTTCCATTTTTAGATGATTTTAGACCAAAAAATTTGTTTAATTTATGTATTATTTTTGACATTGGGAAAGGAAGAGAATTCACTAAATTTTTCTTTATAGACCAATTTTAATTTTAGAATTTCTTCTGGTCCCATTCATTTTTAAATCTTTAAACTTCTTCTGGGTTTATATTTTTTCTGTTTTGTGAATTTTTGTCCTTTTTCTGTTCCTGAAATTTATTTTCTTTTTTACCATTTTTTGTTTCTGTTTAATATAAGGGCAGCCCTTCTAATTATCTCCCCATAGTTGGATTTCTAATTCTAATAGAAAGCCTTTCTAATAGAAAGCCACACTTTTCTTTAATAATCCCATGTCCATGTATCCCCCCCTTTCATTTTTTAGATCCGATGGGAGGTTCCACTAAAATTCTCTTTCCTCAGTCATACCTCTTGGATTTTCCATAAAACTCTTCTCCCACTTTTTTAAATTAAAATATAATACATTTTCTTTCTTCTCTTAAAGTTTTATTTATTTATTCATTTTTTTCACACACATCATTACACTTTAAAAACAATTTTTTTCAGGAGAGTTGTCACTTTAGCTTAATTTTGGCATTTTCTCCACCAAATTGTTACCAACATTTTTAGCTCTTCTTTTAAATATTTTTAAACACTTTTTTCTATTAGACCATCTTCTTAAAAAATTTTCTTTTTCTTCTTAAAGTGCCTAAAACGTCTTCCCTCTATTTTTTGTCTCCAAATTGTGTTCCCTTTTTTTTTCTTCCAATTTTTGTCACTAGAGACATTTTAATTTTTTGGCGCTTGATGGACAGACTTTTTAGGCAAATGACTTTTTTGGTTTTTAAATAAGGAAAGGAGAGAGACTTTATTTTTGCATTATTTAAGTGTAAATCCAATGCATTTTTGAGGCATTTCACTGAAAACGACGATTCACCGACAAAGAAAGACAATTCGCATTATTTGCCAAATTAATGTTTTAAATAAGGATAGCCCTTCTAGCATTTAATTAACTCTCCAGAAATGTCTTGTCTTTCTAATAAAAAGCCACACGTTTCTTTGAAAATCATCTACTCTCTCGATTTAACCTTGGAAGTATAATTCTTGTAGAAAGATTATTAATTTTAATTATTTTTCCTTTTTAAAATTCTATTTTTAGTTCTTTTTCTTAAAAATTAATTTCATTTTTTATTTTGCTTTAATCTTTTTCGTTTAAGGCTTACTCGTTAATCTTATCCTTCTAAAAAAGTTTTTTTAAACATAATTATTATATGTCCCGTCGAACGTTGATGTTGCCACACTCTTCCTTATTTTTTCAAAAATTGTCCTTTCTAATAGAGAGATGCCTTTCTATTAGAATTTTGCCTCATTTAATTCCTCTACTATTTAATTCAATATTTAGATTCAAATTTCTTTTAAAAAAATTTATTTTCAATTTTTTCTATATTAAAGAAGAAGGTCTTTCCCCAACACATTCAATTGCCGCAGCAGATTTAATGTCAGTAGAATATCATCATGGAGTTCCAACTCCACATTTATTACATCGTGGAATGCCTACAAATAAATCAGTTAATTTACCTCCATCACATAAAGCAGCACATAATCAACAATTTCCCGATGAAATTCCGATTGCTTTAATTGGACGGTAAGGGATTTTTTTAAATAAATTTAAAATAAAATTAATTTAAAAAGTTATTTTTTTAAATTTCTATTTTGGAGATAGAATTTTTGTCTTAAATTTTGTGTCATTTTTCTTTAAAATTTTTAGCATTTTTTTCGAGTTTTAATTTTTAAAGTTGAATTTCTTGAAAAATTGGAAGAGGCATATTAAGAGCATACACGTTGATTTGCAAATTTATTAAAAATCCAATTTAAATCGTATAACCATGAAATTTTGCAGAATTATCCTCAAAAGTGTTACCTTTTTTATCTAAAAATTTCAGAATTTCTGATTTCGTGTTTCTCAACTTATGATCGTAAACATCCAATTTTTCTGAAAATTTGTCGATTTTTCTTTTTTTTATCAGAACTTCTGTACTATTTTATCAAAAATTCTGAAATTCTTACCAGAGTTAGATAACTCTATTGGGGATATCTCTGCAAAATTTTAAGATTTTAGTTTCTCTTTTAACTTATTTATAAGCGCTATCCTTAACTAGAGTGGGTCAAATGGCTTTTTCCGGTATTCGGTATCGGTATATACCGCGGTAATACCGGAAATACCGCGGTAATACCGGAAATACCGCGGTAATACCGGACGGTATCGGTATTTTTGCAAAAATACCGGTACCGTGACCCACACTATCCTTAACATGGTCCACCTCCTTTAACTATCCATTTTTTAACTTATTTCTCCTTTTTTTCCTCAAAATAATTTTAAAAATTTAATTTAGCCCTGCAATGCCTCCAGAACTCTCAGAACAACAACTTCCACTCTATAAAGATTTATCTGCTCCAAATGGAATTTCACGTCTTAACAACAATCGTCGCCGTCGCTTACCTAATTTAGCAGCAATTTATGGTGCTCGTAGAGAAAGAACAGATTCTCAAAGACCTTTAAATGATTCTAATGATTCTTCTCTTGGTGGAGTAAATAATGGATTTCGTGGAAGTGCTGATGGACCTCCTCCACCTCCTTCAAATCATCAACAATCTTATGGGGGGCAATATGGACCAACTACAGCTGCACAACGATTTATTTTTGTTAATAGAAGGTGTTTATTATATTTAGATATTGGGTGGAAAAATAGAATTAAGGGTAGACGTAAGAAGAGAACTCCTCCTGAAAAAGCTGAAAATTATCCCTTCTTAAGTAAAAGGGGTGATAAGGATACAGCTGGACCTTGTCTACAAAGCCTGGCTTTCTTTTTCTGTGCCCTAAATTGAGGCCAAGGAGTTTTTTGATTTTAATTATCTTTTCAATGAATTCAGATCCCTTGTTCTTAAAAACTTAAAAAAAAAGAGGAAAGGTTGTAAAAATAGAATTAAGCAGGGTTGAAAAACTCCTCCAAAAAAGCTAAAAAATAAAGAAATTTAATTAGAAAAATTTTTTTAAAGTATGCCAACCGATTCGGATGAAGAAGATTTATATGAAAGACGAACAAGATTAGATTTAGAACAAGGAAATAGAAGAGGTTTAGGTCCATCAAACCTTTCTTTGCAACATGGACCTCAATTAAGAAGACCTTTAGCTTTGGCAAGAAATCAAGCATTTGCAATGGCTGGTTTATTAACTGATGATTGGTTAGATGATGATGGTTATGAAGAGACTTATAGGTAAATAAAAGGAATTTGAAAAAACAAATAATTTTTTCTTAAAAAATTAGGCCTGATCCAACCGGCCCTGTCCGTTTACCTTATTCTCCAACAACTAGAACAGTTGTGCGTTCAATTGAATTATATCCTCGTCAATCTACTTCAAATGCTGTTCATATGCAGAGGTATTAATTTTTTTAAATTTTATTTAAAAAATTAATAAGGATTAATTTTAAAATTCATTAACATCATTTCCAAATATCCATTTTAAAGGTCTGGGTCTGTGACAGAACTCTTTCCGACTTATTTTTGACATAGTCCTATGTTCAAGACTTTTTAAAATTTTTCTTAATTTTTCCAAAATAGTATAGGACTTTTTAGTATATGACCTTAGACATCCTCCATCCTTTGGATTTTTTAAGCACGTTTTTCAAAATTCGTTCTGGATCCAGAGGGTCATTTGATCACTAGCGTATTACCTTTTCATGGTTTCGTTCTTTTAGATCGACTTCCCATTAAATTTCAGTTTTTAACTAAATTTATTTATAGACATCCACCATCATATCATTATTATAACAACAACCAACAACAGCAATTTTATGGTGGTTATAGACCCAACAATTCTCAAAATTATTATTCTGGTCCAGACCATCACGAATTGGCTGACAGACTTGTTGGAGAAGCTTTACAATTAGGGCCATATACAGACCCTAGATTAGTCGAAGTAGCTAGAAGAGAAATGGCAGAAGCGTATCAATTAGATGAACGACAAATTGACCAAACTGCTGCTTATTTTCTTGAACATATGGGTGGAATTGGGCCTGACCAAATTAGTGATATTAATCAGTATTCTCAGGTAAACAGGGAGCGTTTTAATTATTTTATGGACCTATCTTAAAGAATCTCCATCTTATCCCTATATCCAAATCTTTGTCTTATCCCATTCCCCTGTTTATCTAATCTTCCGTCCTATATCATAATCTCTGACTTATCCCTTCTCTTCATAGTCATAAGTTATCCAGGCAGGCTTGGAAGTACTTAAAATTGGAGGTACTTTTAACACTTCTCCAGCTATTCCCACTTATTCCTGAGCATACTTCACGGATCAAAAGTATGGGATAAGATAGAGATTGGCAGATATTCTAGTTTTAAATTTAAAAATATTTTTAGCATGATTTACTAAGACCAGCAGATTTAGATTTACTCGAAGACTATGAAAAATCAGCAACAGAAGATGAATTATTACAACATCATCACCAACATCGTCTTCATTCTCCACCTTCCCCAGCTCAATATAACACTAGACAAAGTAATAGTGGACAACAACAACAACAAAGAAGAGAGCCTAATATTGATGGAGATGAAAGTGATTTACTTTTGGTTACAACATTATGAAGGAGAAAGAAAAATTTAAAAGAAAAACTTAGGAAAAAATTTTAGAAAAATTTTTTGCCATTTTTTCTGCCAAACTCTTAAAAATTTAAATGCTAGACTCAAATAAACAGCTGAAGATGGAAAGTGAAGAAATAGTATTGAAATAGAAGAGACGATAGAGAGTGCTCTCCTCTTTTTCCATACTATTTTTTGCTATTTTATTTTTCTGCTTTTTATCTGTCTGGCATTAAAAAATTGTTTTTCTAATTAATTTAAAAAATGCTCAATTTCCTCATTTTTAATGATTTTAAAAAAGTTAAGGAAAACTAAAAGAAATATATTTAAAAACTCGTTTTCCTTTACTTTTTAACCCTGCCTTGTTCTCAAATATTTTTTTTTATTTTTTAGCTAGTCAATTAAATATTTCTACATCGTGTTATTTTTCCAACTTATTTGATTTTAATCAATTTCTCAATATTTTTATTTTTGATTAAAAGTTTATTTCTTTTCGTCTGGCCAAGCTAGTAAAGGATTAAGGCAAGTTTTAGGTATTTCGTCGCGTATTTGAGTTATTACCGAACTGAAATTACCATTTTGTAATAGCTTTAGTAAAGTTGGCATTACGACATTTTCTCCTGGATTTTATTTCGAAATGTAAAATGTCGTTTTGTAAAATTTTTGAAAACGTCTAAATATTTTTGTTTATTTTTTCTGTTAGTTTTTAAAATCTGCATTGTCATTATTTTTCTCAAGATTTTTTCTAGCAATTTATTTCTCCACAATATTTTTGTATTTTATTGATTTTGTCTTCTTTTAGAACAAAATAATGATAGATCAATTATTAAAAGCAACACAAGAAGAACGTTGGCCTGAAGCTTCAAGATTACTTTATCGTCATTGGGTTAGTACAGCACAAGATGTTTATCCTTCTTTAATCAAAGAGCCGTGGAATAATTCTTTGGACGATGTCAAAATTGGTTTTTAAGGAGAATTTTGTTGATTAATTGATTTTTAAATTTAGATAATGAACTTATTCATCCATTGGC
This sequence comes from Meloidogyne hapla, assembly GCA_000172435.1. Classification (NCBI taxonomy): domain Eukaryota; kingdom Metazoa; phylum Nematoda; class Chromadorea; order Rhabditida; family Meloidogynidae; genus Meloidogyne; species Meloidogyne hapla. Next base: position 15,335 of record ABLG01000165.1, on the reverse strand, counting down.
AGAAATGTTTTGTGTTGGAACACCTGCCCAAGAAAAAATCAAAATTAAAGATGAAGGCCATCGAAATATTTCTTTAAGAAAGTTGAATGAAATTGTGAATGTAGAAGATGCAAAATCGAAGGGAGGACAAATTTGTGGAAGAATGTTTAGAAATGGAGAGCCTAATTATAGTTGCAAGTATGACTTTAAAGGGAAGACTTGTTAAATTCTAACTTTAAAGGGAATGCGCAACTGATGGAACTTGTGTTCTCTGCTATGAATGTTTTGTTAATTCTGCACATATTAACCACAAATACAAGGTTCATTTTTGTTTTGTCTTTTAAATTAAAAGTTTGTAGTAATGAGTCTATGTGGTATACGAGTCTATCCTAGGGTCCATATGGTGGAACGCGTGGGTAGGAGCTTTTCTCCCAAGACTGAATCGATCGCTATACAGGATTGAGAAGCTTGGTCTAGCGAAGAAAGCTGAGGTTTCGGCGTTTCTTTTGATTTCGTTTCTTAGATTTCGGCGCAGCCGACCGCCCGAAGGGCGCAATACCCAGAAATAGGGGACAAAGTCCCAGTATCCGTCTTTTTTTGAAATTTGGGGGACAAAATGCCAGCCCGGCTCTATCTTGGTCTTTTTAAGCTTAGCTTTCTTTTCTTTCTGTCTTGTTGGGCTTTGGTCTTCATTTGACTCTCGACTTGCTTTTTTGATTGTAAACCTGCATTCCCTTTCATTCATGTTTAGATATTGACAGGAATTATTCCAACCTCCAAACCTCTCCCTTTTCCCTACTTAAACTAACCAATTCAATTTAGATGCACACTTCAATGGGCAGTGGATATTGTGATTGTGGTGATGTGGAAGCTTGGTCTAGTGACTATTTTTGCAAACTTCATATTCCAAAAATTAAACAAGAGGAAGATATGGAAGAAGAAAAGACTGAAAATAAAGAGTATTTTTTAAATATTTTTGACTTTTAAAATTCTTTTATAGTTATAATGGTTTACCTCCAAATCTAGTCAATCGTTTTCATCATCTTTCACAAATTACAATTAAATTTGCTGTTAGTTTACTCTGTTGGGATTTGACAGAAGAATTTCCTTCTACTGTGGATGTTGATTTGATTCGTTTGGATGATGAACTTTGCCATACAATTCTTTTTAATGATGAAACTCATACCTATGAAGGGGTTTGAATTTTTTGAACTTTTTTTATTTTGGGGTTTTATTTTCTTTGCTTCATCCACGTTTAGATTAATTTCTCGAAAACTTACAACACTCCTTATATTCTCAAATTTAGTGGCCTTTTATTTTTTGTCATTTAGACTAATTGTTAGGATGTGGACAGTCTTTAAGTCACATAATCATTAAGTGCATTTGTCGTTTTGTGTTTGATGGCCACAGAGCCATCTTAAGTGGAAATGTTCTGGGATTCAAATTCTGCAAAGATCCAATCCATTTTTTAGCGTTCCGCCTCATTTGGTTGAGAAATCTTTTTTCTGTTTTTATTTTAAGGCGCATTCTTGTTCTCTTCCCTACTTATCTCATTAAATTAAATTTCTAACTTTATTTTTTCATTCTTCAATATTTAGGTCATTCGTGCATTGAAGTTAGCCATTTTTGTTGCCCATGATAAAGCAATGATGATAGCCTCAATTGTTGATAGAGATGGTCGTTCTATTGTACATACAGATTTACGTCAAAGATGTAATGAAGTAAAACAAATTATTGAGGTTTTTTAATGTTTTATATTTTAAAGAATTTTTTGAATTTAGGACCGTACAAGAAAAGAAGCAAATCTTCGAACTCAAAAAACTGGCCCTTTAGTTGTAAAAGTATTTCGTTCTTCTCTGTCAGGGCTTCAACTACTAGCGATTCGTTTGATTAATTGGTTAAGTCAACAAGCACAGGATTGTGGTAGGTTTTTGTTTATTTTTTGAAGAATTATAATAATCTTGCGGACATTTGTTTGTGTCCGCAAAAAAATTTTCCTGACATTTGCTCTGATTTTTTTTGTTCTTGTTATTCAATTGTTATTCAATTTTTTACATAATTTTTTGCGGGCTAATGGGAAAGGAAATGTTTTATAAGTTTAAAGACTTTTATGTTTTATTATAATAAATTAGTCTGCAAAAAGATGTCCGCAAGATGGATTTTTAATTTTTTAAAATTTTTTGCTCTTGTGCTATTTTTTTCTTCTTAATTATTGGTTTCTTTTGATTCCTTTTGTTTCCCTTTTTTTAAATTTTAATTCTCATTTTATTTTTTTTACTTAGCTCTTCTCGCTCCAATAATTAGTGAAGTATTGCTTTGCCTCTCATCTGAATGTGATTCTGTTTTGACCTCTCCAATCAATCTTAAATTAGCTAAAAAAGTTAAGAATCGTTTTGGTTTACAAGAATGTTTGTCTGAACAACATGAAGGGCATTCTTTGTATTCTTCATTGTTTTTACTTTTTGATAGACGTCTTTGGAAGGCAGCACGAACAGCTTTTCATCAATTAATAATGAGCACTGTTTTGATGAATATTGAACACAAATATGTTTTTGGACGTTTACTTTTGGAGGTTTCTTTAAAAAAATATTTAAAAAAAATTTTGCGGATTGTCCGCAATTTTATTTGCTGATTTTTTTCAACATTGCGGATTTTGAAAAAATTGTTCTTTTTTTAATATTTATTAAATAAAATTTTCAGAATTATCGCATTGTCTTTGAAGACTTTATAAATGATGATCATGAACACTCTGTGTCTATTACTGCAATGACTGTACAGGTTGAACTTCTTGATTTTTTTAATTTTCTGATTATTAATTAAAATTTATTTTTTAAGATTTTTACAGTTCCAACAATTGCTAGTTTGTTTATTTTTAATTTTTATTTAATTATATTTTTTTAAGAACGTTTAATTACTGATGCAAATGCTGTTAATATTTGTATGGATAATTTGAGAAAATTTTGTATGCGATATTTGAAAGGTTTTAAATGAAATAAATTTTATTTTAAAAATATTTTTTTTCTAGTTAATGAAGAAAATCTTGCTCAACGAATGGATTTTTCAACAGATTCTTATCCTGCAATTTTACGTAGAGCACTTTATATGGTTAATGATGTTAGGTTTGTTAGTTTTTTATTTCTTTTTTTTTTCAGCTAACAATAAGCACAGCGGGTCCAGCCCGTTGACGCACGCGTCAAAATAAGCGGGTAGGGGACGATTCAGAGTAGCCGATTCAGAGTCGCCGATTCAGAGTACGCCCATAACGCTTTTGATTTTAGATTCTCTCTCGCATGCCTCACTTTCATAAATATTAGGAAAAGGGTCAGAAAGAGAAAAGTTATAAAATGGTCAGTCACTAGGAATGAGGAAAAATAAAATGGTCAGTCTGTATTAACTTCATGAAAAGTGTATGAAAATTTTCAAAATTTTTTTTTATAGAATCTTAAAGGAATTATCTATGAAATGATGGGAACAGATTTTTGAAAAGTGGGGATAGTTTTTCGCGATATTGAATTTTAAAGTTTTAATCTCGGATTGGAAAAGAAAGATTATGCGAAAAAAAGAGAGACAGTTAGAGAGCGAGGCAAAAGAGAAAATAGTTAAAAAGTAGTTTTGACGCGTGCGTCAACGGGCTGGACCCGCTGTGAGTAAGTAATGTAGTAAATAAAGGGAAGGCTTTCCCTTCCCAAATTTCAGGTAAAAGAAAATGTTGATCGAGAATTAAATTTTTTTTGAATTGTTATAAATCGAGCTCTTCACAAATCAGAAAATTCTCTTTTGGCCTCCTCTTGCAATTAAATATATTTCTTTAATTAAGTTTAATATTTTCTAGCTACCTTTTGACTGTTGTTCCAAAACCAAATGAATGGACTTTTGATTTAAGAAAAAATTTTGTAAGCGGTTCACATGCATTTTTGAAGTTTTTGGCTAATATGCAGGTTTATTAAATTAATTTTTAAAAATTAAAAAGAAATTTAATTTTTAGGGAATGGATGAAGTAAAAAGGCAAACAACTGAACATCAATTAATGGTTTTTTTAAATTTATTTTTTTTTAATTTAAAAAATTTAATTTTAGGAAAGTGAATGGGAGACTGCATTCAACATTTTCCTTCGACTTCAAGAGCCTCTCTCTCTTTTACTTTCGTGGGCTAGAACAGATGCAACAGTGAATACTCGACTTTTTCATTTGGCAATGAATCAAATTTGTCGTAAAATGTCCCAACTTCCTGAATTTAAAGAACGGGTTCAAGTAAAAGGTTGGCGAGAACGTTTTTGCTTTTAGAATGTTTTTTCTGACTATTTTTGCTGATTTCCATTAAAAAAAATTTTTTTTAATTAAAATCAACCACGTTTTTAGTCTACGGACATACGGCTGATTGTTATCAATACCAAGTCGCACATTGTCCAATTTCCATTCATCAACCACTTTGGCGTTTCGTTGGCGGACTTTTATGTTCTCCAGATGAAATTTTAAAATATTATAATTGTGACAAAAATGATATTTTCTCATTTCGTGATGTTGGTTTTTCTTTTGATGAATTACCTGAAGTTCCTGAACAATCTGTTAATTTGAAAGGCAAGAGAGGTATATTAATGGAAATGCCTTTGAGGTTAGCCTTTTTATTTTAATTTTTTGATATGTTATTTCATTTAAATTACAAAATTTTTTTATCTGAATTTTTACATAAAAATATTTTTAAAATATTTAGCAAAAATGTCCAATAGTCGTAAAACGACTTTTTGTTAGACTAAATTTTAAAATATTTTTTTAAACAAATTTTCCTAAATTCACATTTTTAAAAATATTTTGACTCTAAAATATCCTTTTCTCTTTTTTAGATCTCTAGTTCTAAATGCTCAAGTAAGTGCAGCACAAATTTGGAGAAGAAACGGGTTTTCTCTTGTAAATCAGGTTTCTTAGGAAATTTATTTTTATTTTATATTTCCTTTAGATTCATAATTATACTTCAAATTTATGCCGTTCTGAAATGTTTGATAGAGATGTTCAATTGTTACAGGTTTTTTTTTGAATTTTATAATTTTATTTTAAATTAAAGGCTGTTGGTGCTTTAATGGAACCAAATAAATTTATTATTCGTTTACTTGACCGTTTTGGTTTAGCAAAATGGGCACAAACTGATTTTGAAGAATTTTCAGAACAAAGTTATACTGGTGGAGTTGCAAAGGATGAATCTAGCAAAATTTTTTCTATTGTCGCTGAGGAAATGTTGCATTTATTGTAAGATTTTAAAAGTTTTTGAGGTTTTAAAAAAATTATTTTTTAGAATTATGTTATTTGGAGAACGTTATTATATTGGTTTGAGTGATGGAGCATCTCCCCAAGGAACTCTTGAAAGAGAAATAATTCATATATTGGCTACAGGCCCAAAGCCTTTTAGCTTTATTGAAAAGGTTTTTTTTCTTAATTATTTGTTAATTTATTTTTTTCTAATTAAGTGTATTCCTAATGATCCATCAATCCAAAGACTTTCTTTAGAAAATGCTGTTCGTAATGTTGGTAATTTTAAGAGGGCAAATAATGTATCGAGTGGACAATTTTATTTGAAGGTTTTTTTTTAATTTTTTTATTGGAAATTATTTTTTAAATGTTATTTTTGAAGGAATCTCTTCGTTCAGAGTATAATCCTTTCTTTTGGCATTGTGAGAATTTTTTGAAAATTTGAAGACAGAAATTTATTTCTAATATTTTTTAGACTCAAAACAATTAGCCTCTATGGCAGAACAACAACAAAACAAAGATAGAGCTGAACTAAGTCGTGAAGTGAAAGCCTGTCCTCCTCCTTTGCCGCCCCCCTTTTCACGATTTTTTGCTCCAATACTTAAAGTTTGTTTTTGGATTTTTTTATTTTTAAATAAAAAAAAATTTTTTTTTTAAGATTATGGAATCTGATGTATTTATTAAACTAATTCACACAATTATTGAGAGAACCACAAGGCGATCGAGATTTGTTAGTGATCAACTTTTTTATCGTTTGTTTTTTTATTTTTGAAATTTTTTGAGGCTTTTTTTAATTTTTAAAAATTTTTAAAAATTCTCTTTTAAGGTGCCATATTTTTGTTGGGAATGGCTTTAAATGAACAAAAACGTGCTAATTCTCAGGGACATGAATTTAATTTTATTAAAATGGCTACAAAAGAAGGAATATTTGACAAACTTGAACGTATGATGAATAAATCTGAATTGGAAAGTCATTCAGATTTTCTTTGGTGGATTGTTACGGTTTATTTAAATTTTGAAAAAATTTAAAGTTTATTTAAATTTTGAAAAAATTTAAAGTTTATTTAAATTTTGAAAAAATTTAAAGTTTATTTAAATTTTGAAAAAATTTAAAGTTTATTTAAATTTTGAAAAAATTTAAAGTTTATTTAAATTTTGAAAAAATTTAATAAGTTTATGTTTTCTTTTTAGAATTATAAATCTCTTTGTGTTCAAAAACAAGATGAAACAAAACATTCGGAAAAGAAAGTGGAATGCACTTCTGGACCCTCACAAAAAGCAGCAATGGCAGCTAAAACAAGACAACTTGCTTTGGAAAGGGTTTTTTTGAATTTTTTATTTTCTTGAAACCTTTTATTTATTTTAAGATGCGACAACTTCAAAACTCGTTTAAGACACAAAATATTAAACTTATTGATTCGGAACAAGAGCAAGATCCACAGACATCAAATACTTTTGAAATGGATGATGGAGAAAAAGCGTAAGTTTTAAAAATTATTTTTGGAGTTTTTTTTTAATTTAATTTGTCGATGCTTGAATTCTCCCGATTACGAGGGAGTTACTACTCTCCTCGCATTATTTTTAATAACTCATTCCTGATGATAGCCAATTTCACGAAGTCACTGAATTAAAAATAAATAAATATTTTTATAGAACTCTTTTACCTGATTCTGGTTTTCCTGTTTGTTGTGGCGATAAAAAATCAGATGTTCAATTACGACCACAACCCACAATTATGTGTGTTCTTTGCCAGGAAAAGGAATCAATATCTTTTGATGGAAATCCTGTTGTTTGTTCTGCATTTGTTCAAAAGTTAAAATTTTTGTTTTAATTTTTATTTATTAATTAATTTTTTTAGTTCTCGACTTTTTTCTCATAAATGTACAAGAAATTCAAACAGTCCATTATCTCGTTTGATGAGTGATCAGTTGGATATTTTTTCTTCTATTAATCTTCCAGAAGAATTACATATTTCTACATGTTCTCATCTTATGCATTTTTCTTGTTATAATACGTGAGTATATTTTTTGATAGAAAATTTTTTTTAATCTACTAGGAGAACCTCCCGAGCTTTATTTGATAATTTTGTAATTTTTTCCCTCATCATGAGGAGAAAAGCTAATCGAGGGTCGACAATAGGAAGTCGACCCTCCTTTATACAATGGTATCAAAAAGATTACAAAATTTTCACATACAGCTCGAGTGGTTTCCTTGTAATAATTTTTAAAATCATTTATTGTTAAATATTCTTTTTTTTTCTAGTTTTATCAAAGCTGCTTATGTTCGTGAAAATCTGCGTAGAATGCAAGTTTTGAATTCGCAAATGTTGGATACTGAAATGGGTGAATTCTTCTGCCCTCTATGCAAACGACTTTCTAATTGTTTGTATTTTTATTCTTTTTTATATTTTTATTATTTTAGGTGTTATGCCAGTTTTTCCATCCTATCATTGTTTGAAAGATGTTACAGGATTTTCAACTGATCGACCATTTGAAAGTGGAACGTTTGAAACTTGGTTTGAAACATGGCTTAATGATTTGAAAACAGCTTTATTTACTCAATCGACTCCTGTTCAAGCTAAGGGACACAGTCGAAAGAGGTCTTTTTGGAACTTTTTACTTTTTTAAATTTTTTACAAGTTTAGATCACATTCTGAACGTTCTTTAGCTGAATTAGCAAAAAGTGGTGGTTCTTCTACTCAAACAACAACAGAAGGGATTGGTCGTTTAGTTGGTCTTAATATTGGAGATAGTGCTTCTCAATCAAGTGTTGTCAGTCTTCCATCTTCTTTTGATGCATCGCCAACAATTGAGACTGAAATATCTCGAACTGCTTCAACAACATCTCGAAGCACTTCTCCATTATGTATTTTTTAATTTTTAAATAAATATGGCATGAAAGTTGTTGCTTTTCGATATTTCTCTTCAGTTTTACGGACAAATTTTTCTTCAAAAATGGAAAAATTTTTATGTCCACAGATACCGGAAATTACTGAAAATCCCCTTTTTCTATTTTTTAAATTTTTAGTTTCAATTTCTGATGCAATAACAGGTCAAATACAAACAGCCGAGCAATTAGACGGACGAGGAGCTGCTCTAATGCATATTATGATGCAACATGTATTTGGCGGAAAAAATTTATTTGGTGCTAAAAAGATCCAACCAAAAGAAATAACACAAGAAAAGTAATATTTAAAGAATTTAAATTTTGATTAAATTTTGTTTTTTAAGCGTTCCTCCTTCAATTCCTCATTGGAATACTTTAAAACCGTTAACTAAAGCAATGTTCAAGGTTTGAAAATATTTTTGAAATTTTTTAAAAATTTTTGAAATTTTTTAAAAATTTTTGAAATTTTTATTTTTTAAAGATTCAATTAACAGAATATGGAGTATTACCACAAATTAATCCAAATAATCGTGTTGTAAAAACATATATTCGCATATTTGAAGTTGTTAATATACTCAAAGCTTGTGCTTATTTATTGCGTTCGATTGCTTCTGAATTGGAAACAGAAAATAAACCTCTTTTTGGTGCTTATAATACTCGACAGGTTTTTTTATTTATTTTTTATTTTTTTGTATGTTTTCGGTTTGGTTTCAGGCGGCAATATTTTTTCTTTAAAAATTTTATTGTTTGGACTCTGAGGGAGTTTATTCTTTTTATTCTAGTTGGTGGTCCAATGACAATAGAAAGTTTTTTTAAGCCAACAGATGGCCTCCCAAGTCCATCCTTTTTTCTTATCTTAAAAAATTTTTCTAGCGTGATTGTCTAAACAATTTTGTTCGAATTTCCAATCTCATTCCTTTTAATTGTCAACCTTATGGAATTCACGCACTTGTTACTCAACTTTTGACTCCTTTATTATCTCCAAAAAGTAATACTGCAGAAAGTGAAGTTGTTGAATCTGTCGTTGATGATATTCCAAGTACAAGCAGTAAAATTCAAAAATTATCTTCTTCACCATCATCACCTTCTAAGCCACTAACTCATCTTGACCAAGTTTTACATAGCGATGTGAAAATTATGAATATTGATATGTTTAGTTTGGCGGTTTGTTTTTTTTATTATTTATTTTTAATTATTATTAGAAATCGCAAGGTTTTGCGGTTATAAAAATCGCTAACTTTTTTTCTCTCATCGGAGTTGTACACTCTCTTATTGGGATAAACAAAAATCCAGAAAATACCTGGTTATTTCATCGTTTCATTCATCTTCCGGTTAGACAATAAGCGAGAGAGTGTACAACGTTCTATGTATTTATAAGAGACGAAATCCATTGCAGACAAATTTTTCCAATTATTTTTCTAAAAATTTTATTTATAAATTTTATTTATAAATAGGTTGAATTAGTCATTTGCATTGGTTGGTGCTGGGTTGATGGAAAATTAACAAATCAAGGAAATGTATTAATTTATAAAGTGGCTGATGGAAGTGTTGATGAATTGTTTGTTAATTTTATTTTTTTCTGTTAAAAATTATTTTTATTTTTCAGATATATAATGCGTCTTACATTGGTAGCCTATTTATTCCAAATAATTGAGTCATTTGAACCTTCTGAATTTCCTGTCTCTTTGGAAGATAATGAATCTAAACTTTTAATTAAATCTGAAATAAAAGAGGAGGAAGAAGAGATTGATTCTATAACTTCTCCATTTATTGAAGAATTTTTGGAACGTTTGAAAAAACTTTTCCCTCAACGACGATGGTGCTATAAACCAAAAAGTGGAATTGAATTGTATTATGTAAGTTACATTAATGTGAAATTTTTTTTTTAATTTTTTGGAAATTATAAAAGGGATAATTTTTAAAAATCATTTGGCCTTTTTTTCTTTCTTCCCCAGGAATTAGTGATTAGGAGAGATAAAAGAAAAAAAAACTAAACAGTTAAAGACAGAAAACTCGAAAATTAAATGACTAAATATTTAATTTTATAATTTTTTCAGCGTCTTCATTCAGCAACAATTAAATTCTTGCGTCCTTTAGCCATTTTATATAATTGTATTACTCTTGTTCCTCCACCTGAATCTTTGAAAGGTTTTTTTTATATTTTTTGTTTTAAAAATTCTTATTTTTTAAAGATCCTTCTTTGGATGGTTTTGTACCTTTATGTCGTTATCTTGGCCTTCCTTCTACTATTTTGGAAATACTTGGAGGCCCTGAAGTTGAACAACTCTTTCGAATGTTTAAATTTCTTTAAATGAATTTTTGTTAATTTTATTTATTTTAGTTGGTCTCAATGTCAAACACTTCCAACAGAATCTGTAAATAATGAAATTCCACGTTCATTGCCTCTCAAAATGAATAAATTAATTGATTTGCCTGAAGATTTTGGAGAATTGGTGAATATGAGTGTTCGATTCAAGTAAAATTTTTTTTAAATATTTATTTTTATTTGATCGGGTTTTCAAGGGTCATTTTATTTCCATTGACTGGATTTTTCATCCAAAATATTAATTTGTTAAAATTTGCTTGATTTGTTGATTTAGACCTCTGATAAAATTCCAAATAGTTCTAAAACGTGATTTCGACCCCCTATTCATTTCTGCAGACTTTTTGTTAGCCCCATAATAAATCTTGGTTCACAAAATTTATTTATCTTTATTTTTAAGAAAAAATTATTTTTTTTAGATGTCCAGTGATCGGAGAATTAACAACAATGGTTCCAACATTATGTTTATGTTGTGGAGCAATTCTGTGTAAAAAAATAAATTTTTATTTGAAAATTTATTTAATTTTCTAATTTTTAGGTTCTCATAGTTATTGTTGTGAAACTGAGGTTTTTTTAATAAAACTTTTTTTTTTAATTTTTTTTATTTCTAAAGGTTGTTGGAAAAAAGTTTGGAGCATGTGCTTATCATTTAAGTCAATGTCATGGTTCTACTGGAATATTTTTGAGGTTTTTTTTTAATTTTTAAAAATTTATTCTTTTATTAATTTTTTCTTTTAAAGAATTCGTGAATGTCAAATTTTCTTTCTTTATATTGCTGGTGAATCAGTTAGAGGTTGCTTTAAAAATGCTCCTTATGTTGATGAATTTGGTGAAACTGACCCTGGATTTAGGTTTTTTTTTTAAATTTTTTTTTTGAAATTTTGAAAATTAGACGTGGAAATCCTATGCGTTTAAACAAAGAACTTTATTGGAAAATTCAAAGGCAATGGTTACATCAAGAAATTGCTGAAGAGGTTTTGAATCAATATGAGTTGAATCATCGAAATATTGCCTTTGATTGGCAACATTTTTGAGATTCTTTATTTAAATAAATAATTAATTAAAAGAGACATTTTTGTCTTTTTTTAATTAAAAGAGAATAGTTTTTCTATTTTTTTTTCTAATTCATTCATTGTTTTTTTGGACTATGTCTGTAATAGAGATTTTTCTTTAAAAAATTCCGGGGAATCATTTAACAAACAAATTTTTTTTCTGAAACAATGAATGAATTGTATATATTAATTCTGACTCTGTGAATATATTTCCCTAAATCCCAATTCTGTAATCTTTCTCTCTACACAAAATTCATTTTTTCTTTTATTTTAAGATTTATGGTAAATTTAAAAAATTGATAAATAAAATTTTATTTAAAATAATTGTTTTTTTTTTTTAAATTTAAAGTTAATTCTTTAAATAAATATTTTTTTTTCTAAATTAATTTTTTATTTTTTAGCTTTCAGGAATTGCTTCTTTATTTATTATTTATTTTATTCAATGGGTAAACGTTCACATTCTTCATCTCATAGCCGTAGAAGAAGTCGTTCAAGGGAAAGGTCAATTAAAGACAGGAGAAGCCGATCGAGAGAAAGGAGTCCAGAAACAAAAAAGGTTAATTTTATATATTTGAAAAAAATTGGGGGAAAGAGAGTCATTCCGGTCCCTAGTACATTTTTCATGTGTTTTTGGGATTGCCTGGTTCAAACCTGGAGAAAATTGAATTCATTAAGATTTAATAAAAATTTGCAGAGACGAAGCGGTCGACATTCAAGAAGGCATGAAGATGATCACCATTCAAGACATCGTGAAGATAGTGATGGTCGTTCTAAAAGAAAATTTGTTCGAATGGACCCTCCACCTGGTGGATGGGACAAACCTTCATGGGAACCAAGTGGAGCTTTAAAGAAAGAAATAAAAAATGAAGAAGAAGAAACTTCTGTTGACATTCAAAAAAAGAAGGAAGAAGAAAGAGAAAAACCTTCATTTGAACCATCAGGAAAGCTTGCAGCAGATACAAATACTTTTAAAGGTGTTGTTGTTAAGGTATTTTTTATTTGATTAATTTATTAAAAATAATTGAAATTTTTAGTATAATGAACCTCCGGAAGCTAAAATTCCAAAATTGCGTTGGAGGATTTATCCGTTTAAGGTTTGTTTGAGATTTTAAATTATACAAATATTTTTATTCTTTTTTTTTATCATTCAAAAAAATGGAAATTTCCTAAATTTAGGAAATTCAACTAGATACCCATTTTTTCTAATTTTTGATTAATTTTTTTTTTCTCCCTAAAATTTTGTTATTTTTTTTTTTTTAATATTTTGGCTAACACTGGGTATTTATTTGATGACTTTCCTAAATATTTTAAAAATTTAAAAACTTTCTATTAAACGCCATTCCCTGCCCATAATTTCCAAAACCTGCATATCCATACTTTAAGAATTTATTTTTATATTTATTTTTCCTTTTTATTTTGTAGGGAGAAGAGTCTTTGCCAGTAATTTATGTTCATCGTCAATCAGCTTATTTAATTGGACGTGACCATAAAGTTGTTGATTTCCCCATTGATCATCCAAGTTGTTCAAAACAACATGCCGCTCTTCAATATCGTTCTATGCCTTTTGAAAGGATTGATGGATCTAAAGGAAGGGTTTGTTTTTTTTATTGGAATATTTGTTTTAATTATTTATTTTTTTTTTTGTAGAGAACTCGACCTTACATAATTGATTTAGGCTCAGGAAATGGAACATTTTTGGTATAAATTACATATTTTTTCTTTAATACAGTTGAAGCTCGTTACAGCCCCACTGGGTTATACCCTACGGTTATACCTCCGTCTATCGACCGGTCCCCCCAAAATCTAGTTTTTTATTTAACCAAAAACTTTCGTGTGTTTTGATAATTTTCGATTCTACTATTTTTCTGTTTTTGGAAAAAAAGGAATTGATTTGGTCTTACGCCAACTGGAATCCTTATATATCCATTGGTTAAAATAATATTCATAAGTCTTATTTATTTTTAGAATTATATTTGGATGTATACTCGAATATACTTGATTCTCTTCTGAAAATTTTTTTCGGAATTTTTTTTTAGAATTTTTTTTTCAGAATTTATTTTGAAATTTTTTGTCTTACCGGGTAAAGTAAATTAGTGGCTCTGTTTTGCGGATAATTTTTGCGGACTTTTTTTTTAAATTAATTTTTTAAATAATTTTTTTTATTTTTTTTTTCTTAAAAAAAGAATGGTGAAAGAATAGAACCTCAACGTTATTATCAATTAAAAGAAAAAGATGTTCTTAAATTTGGATTTAGTTCAAGAGAATATGTAATGTTACATGAACAATCATTAAAAGGAGGTGAAGATGAAGATACTTCTGAAGAAGAAGATATTGGTGATATAATTGAAAGAAGTCAAGAAGATGAAGAAAGAATTGCTGCTGCTGAAGAAGATGATTTATTTTAAATTATTTTAAAAGAAGAAGAGAAGAGAAGATTTTATTTTTTTTTTTAAATTAAATTTCAAGACAAGAAAGAAAAACAAAACAAAAATTCAAAAAATCAAAAACAAAACAAAAACAAAAAATTCTTTTTCATTATTTTCTATCAAGATGTCAAACAAATTACTCTGGATAAATATTTTGGTTGGTTAAATTTTTTTTTTATTTTATTAATAGTTTTTTATTAATTAATAATTAAGTTCCTCCCTAAATTTTTTTTTAAAAATTCCCTTTTCACCTGCGAGTTCCTTAAAGAAAAAAAATTTCTCGTAAAACTATTATTCCGTAAATTATTTTTTTTGTATTTAAAAATTTTCAAGTTTTTTTTGTTGCGACATTTTTGTCCCAACTTTTTATTGGAACCTTTATAAGGGTGACATCTTTTTTTTTGTATTTGCAAGTTTTTTTGATTAAATTAAAATACTTATAAGTTCCTTCCTTTTCTCTCTCATTTTATAATAAATCTTTACTTTTTTTCTACTTCTTTTTTTTAAGTACTAAAATATAAAAATATGTGAAAGTCTAGAGTAATATTCTCTCATTCTATTTTTCGATTTAATCGCAACCTTAAATTTATAGTGCACATTTTTATATTTTGTAAAAAAGATTTTTTTTTGTCTATTCTTTTAATCAAACCCTCATAATGAAAATTTGTCTGATAAAAAATTTTTTTGTTTTAAGTTTTTTCTTATTTTTTCTTGACCCTCTTTCTTTTATTATTTCTCCTTAGGGAAATCGAGGACCTTTTTTCTTTAATTCCATGTTTTATTCTTGATGTTTTTTTTTTGATTCCTCGTTTTTTCTTTTTTGGCTTTCTGTTTTTTTTTTGGCTGAAGAAAATAATTTCGTCGGCCACTTTTTTGAATATTTTTTTTTGTTTAAAATATTTAAAAAATTTTTTTTCAAAATTAATGGGGATATTTATATTTTATTTATTCAAAAGAAATCTATTTTTTCTTGTTCATTGGAATGAAATTTTTTTTACTCCTCTGACATTTGATGCTCTCAAAACATTATTATTTTTAGTCTATACTTGTTTTAAAAGTTGTAAAAAAAAGAAAAACAAACATTTTTGCGCATTTTTCTTTTTTTTTTCTCTCTACAATTTTTCCGCATTCTTTTTTTTCTTCCAATTTCCCTTATATTTTTACACTAAATATATATATTTATTCTAAGTCAACAACGGATTAGGCCAAGGACATTGAATAGCCTTTTTAGAGAAATATATATTTTTGCAATTATTATTTTTCATAAAATATATTCTTGTTATGCGCGTAGTTTATTGGAGGGATTTTAAATTAAATAAATTGGGGGGATTTTAAATAAAATATAAATTGGGGGGGGGGGGGGGGGGGGGGGGGATTTTTTTCTTTTTTTGGCCCCAAGGGTGCCCCAAAAGGTTGGGAAAAAATTTTT
>ABLG01000166.1:0-54983 GCA_000172435.1 Meloidogyne hapla | reverse complement strand
ATTTAATAAATTATAGCTATATCATACACTATAAATATTTTTCTAATTACTATTAAAATTATTATTAATTAATCATCATTATTTTAATTTAAAATATTTGGCCTTTAAATAATTTTTAAAACACAAAATAAAGTTAAAAAATTAAAGCAGTAGCAAACTGCTTAAAAACATTGAAACAACTGTTGGACAATCAGCACAAATAGGAGTTTGTAAACCTTCTCCATCACTTCCCCCAGTAGTTTCTGTTCCTCCCGTACAATTACCACAAAGAGGTTTAACTGCTGAAGGACTAACAGAAAATAATTGTGAAGGAAAGACAACTATAGAATTGGGTAGAAAATACTTTTAAAATACAAAATCAGAATAAGAAAAATACACAAATACAAAAAATCAAAAATACAAAAATCAGAACAAAAACAAAAATACAGTTCAAAAATTACAAAAATAAAAAAATACAAATACAGAAATTGAAAATACAAAAATATCAGAGAAACAAAATTACAGAAATTCAGAAAAGAAAATACAAAATCATAAAATAAATTACAAAAATCAAAAATACAGAACAAAAAAATACATTAAATCAGAAACAAAACTTAAAAACACAAAACTTAAAAACACAAACACAAAAAATAAAACACAAAATCTAAAAACATGTTTTCATTGTTTTTCATTGTTTATTACAGTTATCATCAACAAAACAAAAGAAAACACAAATAATAATAGCCAAACAACAGAAAATAATAACATACAACCTCCCCAACAACAAAAAGAAAAACAAAATAATCAAAACTTTGAATTGAAGCAAAACAATATTAATAAATCATCAAATTCTCCATCTTTTTCTGTAGGCCAAATGTTGTTGAAATTATTGCCTTGTAATTGTTCTTTTATGGGTGGAGATCATGGGTAAAATTTAAAATTTTTTTTTTAATTTTTTAATCCAAAAAATTAATTAATAATTAATTAAAAATTATTTCCTTTTCTAAAGTCTAAACAAACAAAGAGGAAAAAAATATTATTCTTTAATCCTTTTGCTTTAACGTCACAGAAAACAATACTTTAAATATTATTTTACTTAATATTAAAAAATATATAATTGTTTTCCTTTAAATTAAAATAAAAGAGGAACAAATAAAAATAAAGCTAATTTTTTATTATTTTTTGCTAATTTTGAAACACTAAAAAAGTTTAAATTGAGCTTTGGTTAGCTAAATAATTGTTTTAATAATTAAAAATGTTTTGTTGTTTTGTTTAATAAAAAAGAGAAAAATCAGAATTAAAACAAACAAAACAAAAATACAATAATTAAAAGAAAAACACAATTTTTGTAATGTTTGAAACTTAAAACTTTAATTAATTAAAAAATGAATTAATTTTGCTTGTGCGCAACAAAACATTTTTCTAAAACTAGCAGAAACGCCAAATCTTCTTCTAGAAGAAAACATTTTTTTAATTTAAAAAAATTTGAAAATTTTTTTACCAATCTAAAAAATTTCCCTTTTAATTTTCAAGTATTTTACAAATTACCATTACATTTACTCTTATAAACAATTCACTTACATTAACAGACTTCATGACTTCAGAATCGCGTCTGATGGAATTGGAGGTGTTTCTAATTTAGAATCTGATGACAAGTTTGTTTTAGATTTAATTTTTCTATTTTCCAAGTTTTCAATTTAGAACAACATTTGAAGAAGTAGCTTCTTGGGGTGTTAATTTTGATCGTTTAATGAAAAATAAACATGGACAAAAATATTTTGCTGAATTTTTAAAAAGTGAATATAGTGACGAAAATATATTATTTTGGTAGATTTTTAATTTATAAATATTTTTTTAATTAATTTAAATTTTAAAGGCAAGCTTGTGAGGAATTAAAAAGAGAAAAAAATACAGAAAAAATTGAAGAGAAGGTAAATAATTTAAAAATTTATTAAATTTAAAAATTTTTAAAAAATATTGGAAATAAAAAAATATTTTTTTGTGTATTTTTGGGTATTACTTTTTGGGTATTTTTTGGGTATTACTCTCATTTGTAAATCAATTAAATTATCACGATTTCGGATGTTTGTTGGCACTTTTGGAATTTATTTTAAATTTAATATTTTTGATTATTTTGTCAAAAATTTAATTTAAAAATTAAAAAAATAAGATTAAAAAAAAATTATTTAAAGGCTCGTATAATTTACGAAGATTTTATTTCAATTCTCTCACCAAAAGAGGTTTCTTTGGATTCCCGAGTTCGTGAAATTATTAATCAAAATATGGTCCACCCTTCTTCACATACTTTTGATGAAGCACAAAATCAAGTGAATTAATTATTTATTTTTTTAATAAAAATATTTTTCCATTAGATTTATACATTAATGCAACGAGACAGTTATCCACGGTTTATAGCATCTGCTCTTTACAAAAGACTTTTAAGGTGATTTAAAAAATAAAATTTTTTTGATTTTTTCGTAATTTACTGAGAAATAAATATAAAAATTTTGTATTTCTAAGAAAATAATAAATCAAAAAGAAAGAAATAGGAAACATTTTTTGATGACTAATAAATATATTTTTAATTATTGTATAAATATAAAAAAATTATTTTTAAGTGAAATCCCTCAAAAATGATTTTCTAGAAATTGTTTTTACTAAATAAAAAATAGGAAAAAATTATTTTTTAAGTAAATCCCTCAAAAAGCAATTTTTTAAAATTAAATTAAGCTTAATAAATTTATAAAATTAATAATAAATTTTGATATTTTTATTTACAGTTCGTATGGACATATGGAAGATTTATAAATTAATTTAAATAATTAATTTTATTAATTCAATTTATTGATGATCTAAAAATTTTTGATTTTAAAAATATTTTTCACATTATGTAGATATATATTTTTAATTTAATTTCATTAAATTCCCTTTTATTCTATTTTGGAATTAATAATAGTTTTTTTTTTGTATCTAAAAAACTCTCCTTTAAAATCCTTTTCTCCCTTTCTGGATCAACTTTAATTTTTTATTCCTTTTTTGTCATTTGATAATTTCATTTATTCATTTTTATGTTCTAAATTTATTTTTAGTTTATATGAATAAAAATTTTTAAAAAATATTTTGGTAAAAAAAAAACATTTTTTTCACAAAAGAACTCAAAAATCTCCAAACATTCGGACACTTCTCTCGCTGGAACTATCCATTTATTTTAGTCAAATCCGGTCCTCTCGATATAAAAATAAATAATGGTCAGTCGGTAAAAAAAAAAGAAAAAAAGAAGTAAACAAAACAACTCAACAATATTTATTTTTCTTTTTCTCTTCAAAATAACACTATATACTGCACTATTTCGTCCTTCTCTAACCTTTTTTTATTTAATTGTCCCACAATAGACTTTGACTATTTTTTTTCGCGAACAACTAGAAGAATTGAAAAAGAATCTTTTATTTGAGCGAATAAAAAATTGGAGCAAAAATAATTGGATTTTGGGACATTAAAAATGAAGAGAGAATTTTTTGAAAAATAAAAAATAATTTTTCTTTGGAATGATTATAATTATATTTATTGGTTTTTAACAATATTTTCTGAATTATTTATTGGAAAATTTAAAATTTAAGTGAAAAAAATTAATTTTATTGTTTTTTAAATTAATTTAGGATTAAAAGAATTTTTTGTTCAGGACTCTCTATTTAATGGATCCCTCTATTAGGTAACCACCTCTCTATTTTGTAGACGCTCAAATTTGTAGACATTTAAAGATACCTTTAAAGGCAAAGAATATACTCTATTAAATAAATACCTTCTATTTAATAGACAATAATCCATTAAATAGAGGTATAATTTAAAATTTTTAAATTCCAATAAATTCAAGAATATTTAATTTCTTTATTTAAATCCTTAATAAAAAAAAATATTTTTTTATTATTTTTCTTTATTTTTTATTTTATTTATCGATCATTAAATACGCGCAATCATCAAAACCTTCCACAACAACAAAATAATTTATTTACGTCTTTTACGTTGTTTTATTTTTTCTTCAATTTTATACTTGAGTTGCGCTGTTTGTTGAGGAAAAAAAATTTAAAAATATTTTTTAAAAAGTAATGGGAAGGAGATTGGCAATAAAATAAAAATTTTTTAAATTCTCTGAGAGGACTGGCCATAAAATTTTTAATTAAGAAATATTTTTAAAAAATTAAAAAAATTTTTTAAAAATTTAAAAATTTTTAAAAATTTTAAAAATTTTTAAATTATTGCAACATATATTAAATTGTATTTATTTTTAATATTATTTAAATACAAAAATTAGAGTTAATTTAAATTGTTGTTGAAAAAAAGGAAAAATTAAAAATTGGAACTAATTAAATTTATTTTAAAAATAATTTAATTTCTAAAATCATTTAAAAATGTCAAATTTAATTATAAATCAAATTGGAGGATCAAAATAAATAAAAATAGTTAAAAAAAGATTTATTGTTCTGATAAATATTTAGAGAGATAACAGAGAGAGTCATTGTCCTCAAGAATATTTATTTGGAAATTTTATTTGGAAATTAAACATTTAAGATTTTTCTGATTTTATTCTGAAACTACACTCCTTGTTTAGTCTAAAAAAAATATTTAAAAAAATTTCTCAAATATTTTTAAAAATTCTCAAAAATTTTTAGAAAATTTTAAAAAAAATTTCCTTCTCTTTTCCTTTCTGTCCACTTATTTTAGTATTTTTATTTTATTCCCCCGCCCATCCATCAAGTAAAAAATAGAAAAGAGAAAAATACTTTCGCGCAACCTATCTTTTACTTTATGTGTCCAATTCTTCTGACAGCCGATCGCCTTCATGCACTTAACAAGATTTTTTTTAGTTTTTATTTGTATTTCTCTCACTTATTCTTAAGTTGACGAAATTGTGAGCACATGAAAAAATGGAGGAGAGAAAAGAAGAAAATTAGTTGCGGATAGAAAAGTGGAGGGAAATAATAGAAGAATTGAGAGAGGAGTACAACTTGAGGCAAATAAAAAAAAATCTTAGGAAATTTTTTGTAGAATTTTTAGAGTTTTTCGGGAGGGTTTTTATCAAGAAACAAGAAGATTGGATTCGTTTCTAGAGGAAGAGAAATTTCCGGGGAGCGGAGGGTTGTTCTTCTACTAGATACAGCTTCATCATGTCCTCCAGCCTTTTTCCCCTTAGGGTAAATTCCTCTCTTTTTCCAGGTGAATTAGGAAGAAAAATGAGAGATGGTGAAAGGAGGTAGCCAACGTCCTCACAACTTCGAACCCTCACAATCCCTCTCTTTTAAAAATTTTTAAAAATCAAAATAATATTATTATATTCAATCCCCCATTGATTCCTTTAAAAGAAAATATTTCTCTCTCCAATATATCCAACAATCCCTTTTCTTTTTGAATTAAAGAAAATCCAAAAGATACCCAAAATATAATATAATAAAATCTTTCTCCTTTCGCATACCTTATTTCTTCAAAATATATCAAAATAATTTGCGCGGCACTGCTGGAGGCAAACTAAAAAGAAGTAAAAAGAAATAAATATAGCAATCAACCAGCCAGTAAAAAGAAAAGTTTGGGGTATTTTGGAGAGAGTCAAGACGAAATAATAAAATCACTTCTTCAATCCGTCCAATTCCTTTCTTATAAATTTCCACTTGACTGAATGAAAAAAGAATTTTTTTCTTTCTTTAGTTCTGTTGCTGCGCAAAAGTTGTTGCCCATATATATTTTTATTTTTTTTTATTTAACTATTTTTACTTCAATCCCTTTCCATGCATTCACAATCTATCTATCCCTTCTACCCCTTTAACTTCGTCCCTTCTAACTTGCGCGGTCGCGTACACAATCATTTTCTCCCCAAAAATCGCCGGTTGGACGAAGAGAGAGCCCAACCCTTTTTAATGATCAGTTGGTACGACTGGCTAGAAGAAAGGGCTGTTTCTAGCTTTGCTTCTGTTTTGGGCAGGAATGAAAATGAGAGAGGATGAAAATTTGGTGGAAGGATTGGTCGCTTATCGGCTGACTGGTTTTTGGCGATTTTTAGCTGTGGCGCGATTAATGGACCCTTTTATCCCTTTGATAGACCCTCTACCCATCCATCCCCTCTGGCTATCGTTCTTTGCATGTTCGGCGATCCCTTGCCCCAAATCCCTTTCCTTCCTCCTAATCTTCTCGCTCCATGCCGGCGATTCTTTACTTTTTCCCATTGTGTACAGATCACCGATCCGCATCATTGCCGTCACCAATTTTTAAATCTCTCTCTGTTTCTCTCTCAAATCCGTCCATTTTTCCTTGCTTTTTTGAATATAATCCTTCTATCTCTTTCTTTTATCTTTAGCGCCAAATATCAAACAAAAAATAAAATAATCGGCACACCCAAATCTCTCTTCCATTCATTCTTCTAATCACACACAGAATGTCCATTAGCTTTCAAAAAATAACCGGCTGTCACAACCAATCTAAGCCTTCAGAGAACCTTTTTTTACTAGAAAAATTCTTTTCTTCTTTCCTCTCCTGTTTTTCGTCATCGCGCGGAAAGACTAAAAGGGCCGGTCTGCGCGGTCTTGTTTTATGAGGGAATGTTTGTGTGTGTAATGGGAGGAGAGGAACAGCTTCCTTCTAAAAATTCATGCAACTACCAACTCTTCAACTTCTCAACTACTCTTTCCCCACCCCTTTCTTCCTTCCATTCCGCCCTTTTTTCTTCCTTCATTTTTCTTCTTTCCCCTTTACTTTCCTTGATATAGCCTGTTTGTAACCCGTATTTTTATTTATTTTTATTTATTTATGCCCAAGCAAGTCCTCTTTCCTTGTATAAATGTTCTGTTTTACCCGTTGTACTGGTTGTCCTTCTCCGGCCGGACAGGTCTATTCCCCTTCCTTTCCTTTTCCCTCTTTTGATAAAAGCAAGTAGTTGACTCTAAAATGGCGCGCAAAATTAAGGGGAGGCAAAACTGGACTTGATTTTTCCTTTTTAACTGCCAACTTGTTCAGGTTTTGCAATTTAGAAGTTGTTTAAAGGGGTAAAGTGAAAGGGAAGTTGTGAAATAATTTTTTAAATTAATAAATGAAAAGTTAAACATGGAAGAATACTTTAGAGGTCTGTAGGGTTGAGTGATTTAAATTATCAAATAGGTTCTTATAAGGATTATCTGTCCATCCCCAACTTCTTTGCCACCTCTGACTCATTCAATTTAAATCATCTATTTGATAAAGTCTATTAAATATCTATAAGGGCAGATTGTTTAAGTTGAAATTGACTTTTAAAAATACGGTAGGCGGGTGGTAGCAAGATAAAAAAACAAAATAACTGGGTGGATTACAAGTGCCAAAGTCATGAAATTTCCCCATGGAATTTTTTATTTTTTCTTAAAAATTAAAATATAAAATCAAGAAATTACCTTTTCTCTAACTTTTCAAGAAATTACCTTTTCTCTAACTTTCCTTTTAAAACCTTTTGGCAAGTTTATCCAGTTTTTCAATACCTGCGCAAGAGTGAAAACCCTGTTTTTTTCTTCATTCATTTAATATAAAATGACCTCAATATTAACTATATTTAAAAAATAAACTGGCTTCCCCTCAAAACAACTTTATAAAAACAGTCTCTCCAACACGTCTCTCCAACACAACTTGTTTTGTGTCCTCGTGGTTCATCTAAATTTCTATTTATGTAGCAGAACGACCTTCGAATGACCCAATAAACAAGATTAAAAGGGGAGCAACATAAACAAGAAGAAAAATTTTTTTAAATACTTACACAACAAGTTTTGAGATGATTTTAAAAAATGAGAAAGGAAGAATAAAAAGGGAAGAACTTGTTCAAACGAATTTTTAATTTTTAAAAGAAAACTTAAATGGAACCATGATGAAGCAATAATGTTCCCTTGTTCCCTTCAGACCACCCAATGTTCCTTTCGGACTACCTGATGTTCCCTTCGGACTACCTGATGTTCCCTTTGAACTACCTGATGTTCCCTGTTGTTTATGAGCTTAAAATCGAAAGAGGACTTGCATTTATAATATTTATTTTATTCTTTAACCCTTTATCTCAAGTCTTAGATGTTTTAAAAAATATTTAGAATTAAAGTTGTCGATCTCTTTCAAAAAATTCAATTAATACTTTAACCGTATGAAATACGGTTCATCAACAACGGCCGGAACAAGCAATGGAAATAGCAATAATAATGGTTATGAACATAATAATTCTAATAGTGTTATTAATGCTGGAAATGGAGGACAGACAATGATGTTTTTACCTGTTGAAGCAACTAATTCTGGGGTACAACAAAGCTCGGTAAAGGGTGGATTTATAATTAAACATGTAGATTTTGAGACAATTTCCCTAATTTATTTAATTCAGATGAATTAAGATTCGTGTTCCCTTCAGACTACCCAGTGTTCCCTTCGGACTACCCAATGTTCCCTTCAGACTACAAAATTAAATTTCAATATATTCTATTATATTTAGGTAATAAAAACAGCACCTCCAGGCCGTAACAATTCCCAAATGTTAATGGATTTTTCTCCTAAACAAGAACCTATTGAACTAGCACCTCTATCCAATACACACCCATGTTTACAGGTAAAGTTATATATTTTAATTTTAAATCAAAAATATTTTCACACATTTTTACATTGCTTTTCTATTTATTATTTTTTTAGAACTATCAAAAAAATATTTATTTCCCCTGCTGTCACGTAAAAATATTTTTTCTGTTATTATTTTGTTGTTTTGTTGCGCAAAGAAATGTATGCGCAAAGAAAGAAAATAGTACACAAAAATGAGATAGACAAAGTTTTGTTGTGTTCGATTGAATGTGTTCAGTCCCCTTTAAATTTCCAATAAGTATGTAGGGAGAGCGCAATTTTCTTTTCAATTATTTTTCTTTTTTAAAAAGTTTTCTTCAATAAATATGCCTCCGGCGGATGTGATTTTAATGTTTTAAAAAATTCTTTTCTTTTTTTCTTCAACCCAAATTTTTTTTTATTTTTCAAATTTTAATGGGCCAAAATAAATTTAATAAAAAAATATTTTTTGAGAAAAAATATACCTAAGTACTAAAAAAGAGGAAATAAAAAAAGAAAAAAGAAAATACTAAATTTCTATTTTAAAAAATAATTTAATTAAAAGGCTAGAGAGTACTAGAATTGAAGAGATTTTCTCTAACAATAAAATTAAATTAAAAAAAATTTTTTTAAAGAATCTCGGCAAAATGTCTGTAGGCACAACACAATTAGAGCATTATTATTCTTCCATGAATTCAGTTAATAATTCCTCAAAGGCTTCATATTCCCCTTATTACGAATATTTAAATGTTGGTTCAGCAGCTTCTGCTACTTCTTCATATCCTCAATCTATACAACAACAATCTACAAATTCTTTACTTCAACCTTCAGCTACAGCAGCTGCAGTTGTTGCTCTAGGTGGAGGAGGACAGCAACAACAACATCAAGTGAGAGAATCTTAATTACAGTACCCCTATCAAATGTTCCCTTCAGACTACCCAATGTTCCCTTCAGACTACCCAATGTTCCCTTCAGATTACAAACTTAAACCTTAATTTTACTTTAACCTAGTTATACTTTTTCTTTATAGGACTGGCCTTATATGTCCTATAATACCCTTCATCATCACAATCAACACCAACAACAGCAACAACTCCATTTACATCAACAACAACAACAATTAGGTTATTTAAATCAGTTAGACAATTGTGGCAATTCCCAACAACTTTCCCTCGTTGACCAACAACAGCAAAGAATATTGCTTTACAAAAATAATGGCAATAATAATGGAGATGATGTTGGGGGAGGTGTTGCACTTCTTTCTCCCGTAGATTCTGGAATTGGTCAAGAACTTTTGTTGGAACAGGCGAAACAGGTTAAATTTGTGATTAATAATTTTAATTGTTATGGAATGTTTATTATCTGGTCATTCATTACTCTATTATGCATCTATTATATATTTATGGCTCATGTTCCTTCAGCCCACTATGTTCCCTCCAGCCTACTTGTTGGCTGGGACGAAATCATCTTTCATTCCAGAAGTACAGGTTCCATCCCCTAGCACTTTTTCCCGTGGATAACTAAAGATTAATATATGTCATAAAATCCCCCTTTTCAGCAATTACACGAATTCTTCGGTCCAGTATCTTTATCTTCAGCAGGTGTTCTAGTTCCCTCACATTCTTCAGTTATTCACCAACATCATGGAGATAATATTGGACAAGATACTCTCAATCATGCTCTTTTACTCCAACAACAACAACAAACAAGTCAACAACAACAAAGGCAAAGAGAACAAAGGAGTAGTGCCGAATCTGTTTAGTTTTTTTTTTGATTTCCAATTTTAAAATCGAAAACTTCTTTTTAAATTTTAAGAATCAATCAGCACAATTACAACGAGTACACGAATCTAGAGAACAATCAATTCCTGTATGTATTCCAAAATTAGACAATCAATTGGGCTTTCAATATACACTTGAAGCACCGATCTCTACATCTATTAGAAAAGAAGATGATAGAATGTAAGGAGAAAATTAAAAAATAATTATTTGGGATAGATCTTTAGGTTCGGGTTTCGTGTAATAGAAACGTTCTGATTAAAGATAATTCTGATTTTTGACCATGTTCCTTCCAGCCTACTAACTATGTTCCTCCCAGCTTACTATTTTACTTCCAGCCTACCCCATAAAATCAAGAAAACTTTTTTAAATTATTAGTTTTCTTTAGGACATATGTCAATAAAGGCCAATTCTATACAATTTCATTTGATTATATTCTTGATTTACGATGTCCTCTTAAAGGAATGAATGTTAGGGTAAATTTTAAAAATTATTTTAAAATCCACAAGAATTTTTAATTTTATTAGAGTCAAATAATAATAGTATTTCGAGAAGATAAATCATTTGAAGAAGAATTAAGAACCTGGCTAGTTTGGTATAAACGCCAACATTCCTCTAAACAACGTATAATTGAAATAGATGCAAAAAATTCTATGGGGGCTATTGGGGGTAATTATGAAGAAATTGCCCATAATGCTGTGCAATTTCGTTGGACACCTGGTGAACAACCAGGGCCTAAAGTTTGTTTTATAAAAAAATTATTTTTTTATATTTTTTAAGAATTTTATTTGATAATATTATCAATTTTTTATCAATTTATTACCAATTTTCAATAATATTTTAGATTTTCTTCGTAAAATAATTTAAAAGAAAGGAAGCAAAAATATTTAGTCAATTTTAAAAAGTTTCCTTTCATGTCCAGCTATAGCTCAGTTGGTAGAGCGTGGGACTGTAGAGTAATGAAGTAATCCTGATGTCGCTGGTTCGAATCCGGCTAGCTGGAATTCTTTTTTCTTGACTTTATTTTAATTATTTAACCTTACTAAATTAATTTTACCTATTTTAAAAATTGTTTAAAATTTTTCTAGAATTTTTTAAAAATTTTTTTAAATATTTTTTAAGGTTAGTATAGCCGTGCAATGTCTTTCAACTGATTTTTCAACCCAAAAAGGAGTTAAAGGACTTCCTCTTCATGTCCAAATAGATACTTATGATGATCAATCAGATACAAAAATTCCTTTTCATAGAGGCTATTGTCAAATTAAAGTGTTTTGTGATAAGGTAAGGAGGAAAAATTAATAAAAAAATTTTTTCGATTTTTTCTTTTCTTTATTAATTATTTTTTCTTTATTTTCTAAATTTTTAATTTTTCTATTATTCTGATTAATCTACACCTTCAGATCTTTCTTTATTTTTATTTTTCTATATATGAAAATTTCTAAAAAAATTATTTTTTTAATTTTTGTCATAAATTTCCTGTCTGTAGGGAGCAGAAAGAAAATTACGAGATGAAGATAAACGTGCACACAGAAGAAAAAATAATGGAAGTAATGGAAGTGCAGGTATTTGAATAAATAACAAAAAAAAATTTTTTTTAATTTTTAAAAATTTTTTAATTTTTATTTCTCATTCCTTTTTCTTTGCTTTTTTTCTTTTTTTTCTGCTTTTCTGCTTTTGCTTTTTTTTAATTTAATTAAAATAAATGCTTTATTTTTTATTTTTATTAAAATTATTTATAGGGTGCAAATCGAAAAATGTTACATGAAAATAGAAGAGATGAACGACGACGAACTGGTGGATATTTAATTTAAATTTAATTAAATTTTAATTTTAATTTTAAAATATTTTTATAGCTTTTGCTTTTTAATGCTTTTTAATTTAATTTTAATTAATTTAATTTTTAAAAAGGGATGAGAAATATATAAATTTAAAAAAATGTTAAAAATAAATACTAAAAAATTAAAATCTCTATTTTACGTACACCCTTTATAGTAGTCAGTTTGAGGTTTTTTTTGAAAAATCCGTTCCCTTTACCTATTTTTTATTTCTTCCATTCTTTAAAAATTCTAACTTTGGGAGTCCAACCTCTATCCTCTATCTTAAGAACTTTTCTATTGAACAAAGAATTTACGTAATTTAGAGGTTCTGAAAGATCAACAGGCTTACTTGTTCTCTTAATTTATTTAATTAATTTGTTAGGCAGTGCAGCCCCAACAGTTGCTGGAGGAGGAAGTGGTGGTGGTGGAGGTCGAAAGAAGATTGATAGTGGAGAATTCCACGAAAGTTGTGAAAGAAGTCAATTTTATCATAGTGCAGATCTGGAAAGGCCAGCAGCACTTTTTGTGCCTGGTGATGATTTCTTTTTTGATACGGCTTCTATTTGTTCTTATGATGCTTTGTCTGAAATGGAACCACAACCTAAAAGGCCTAAACCTTCTGAAAGGAGTAAATTTTTAAAAATTTTGAATTGACGCTTTGAGATATCCCTTTAGTCCTTCTGACTAACAATATCTCTGTCTTGTACTCTCTGACTTATTCCGATCCCTAAGTAAAAATATAAATATTTTGCATAATGTTCCCTTCAGCCTACCCAATGTTCCCTTCAGACTACCAATATTCCAGCTAGGATTTTCTTTTAACTTGGGATAGCTGGGAGCGTCTATTATCATTAAAATTAATTTTGAAATATTTTTTGATGATTTTATAATTTTCTAGTAATGATATACGTCCGAAAAGCAGACGAAGATATTTTTACACCGTTACATTTAGTCCCACCATCATTAGGGTAAATAACCAAAAATATTAAAAAATTCATATAATTTTTAATTTTAGTGGTTTAGCTCGTGCAATAAGTGAAAAATATAATTTAGATGAAACTAAAATTGAAGCTTTTTACAAACATTGTCAAAAGGGTGGAATTACTGTTAAAATTGATGGTTAGAAATTTTAAAATTTTTTGAAAAAAATTTTTGAAATTTTTTCCCAATTTTAGATGACATGTTAAGGCATTATAGCAATCAAGATACTTTTTTAATTGAATTAAAACAGTCAGAATTAGATAGACATACTTTTTATGCTGTTACTTTAATTGAACTTTTAACTGCCAACAACGACATTCCTTTAAATAAAAATAATAAAATTATTAATTCTTTTAATATTCATCATAATATTCATCATCAGGATACAGCTTCAGCTACTTCATCTTCCTCTACTACTTCAGAAAATCCTTCCAATCAACAACAGCAAAGGACATCTGCTACTGCTTGGTGAAATTGGGGGAGAAAGATCTAAAACCTCTATTTTATAGACACTCTCTTTTTGACCTCTATTTTGAGGATTATAAAGGATATGGCCTTCCAGCCTACCCAGTGTTCCTCTCAACTTACTTTTAGTTGGCAAATAATTTTTTAGGGCAAGCAATAAAGTGTATATAAAATAGAGGTTTATTTAAAACAGAGGTCTAACCATAATTTATAATATTTTTTTCAAATTTTTAATTTTATAATTCCGAGTGCTAAAGCATTTCACTTTCTTATATATATTTTAATTTTTTTCTTTTCCTCTTTATAGAAATCATTAGAATAATATTTAAATATAGTAGAAATATTTTTATAATATTTATTTAAATATTGTCCCAAATTATAAATTTTATTTGTAAAATTTGTTGAAATGTTTAAAATATTTAATATAGTAAACTCTCTCTTGTAGACTTATAAAGGGAGCCGCCCCGTTAGGATTCCCAATAGGGCTGGAGAAAAATCGCTTATATCAAATTGCCTCGGTGTCGCTACTAACGAGAGTTCACTAAATAAAATTCATTTAAGATTCAAAACCTCTATTTTGTAGATAGTATTCAAAATAGGGGTTAAAATAAATTTAAATATAAATTATTTAAAATTTTAATTCCTCCAATTCACTTGTGTATATTATTTTTATTCCCTCAACTGTGATATATTGCAATGAATAAATTTATTTAAAAAATGATTATTTCTACAAAATATATATTATTTTATTTTTATTCAAATAAATTTTTTTCTTAAATAAACTGTCTATTTTCAGTGTAAAGAAAATTTTTTTGGTCTAAAACATTTAAAAAAATATTTATTATGTTAAGTGGCAACCCTAAAGATCAACTTCCTTGAGATAAACACTATCCCTTTAGTTTTGATCTAATGGCTTGCTTATGAAAAATTCTTTTACACTATTCTTTTACACGTCTATTCTTTTACACGTGGAATAGACACAAATTGAAGAATTGAATTTAAAATAAGTATTAATATTCTCAACATTTAGTATCTTTTTATTAAATTATTTTAAAAATCAATTGTCTTCTCCTCCAATTTTTATTCATTTAAATTTTTTAATGGAAAGCTTAGTTGGCTTTAAAACATTATTCTAACATTTTTAAAGTTTATTTTCCATTAGACAATAAATTAAATTTATCAAAAACGTCAAAATTGATGCCAAAACTTTAAAAAACTAAAAAAACATTCTTGAGATGTGCCATACTCAAATGACCCTTTCATTTTTAATTTAATTTTTAACTTAGATTGGCATAGTATTTTTTATTTAGAGGTTCTTTTGAGTCCAGCCTACTTAAACAGTTCTTTGATCCCCCTTGACTGTTTCATCTGCTAAATTCTTCTCCAATAATGTCAAAAGGCACAGTTTTGGTCACAGGAGCAGCCGGTTTTATTGGATCACATACAGTTCTACAATTATTGGAGGCGGATTATGAAGTTTTGGCATTGGACAATTTTAGCAATTCGATTCCTCAAGGTTATTTTAATTTAAAGATTTAAATTATTTTAAATTTAAGATGGAGAGAAGAATAATGCTGTTAGTTTACAAAGAGTTTCTGAATTGACAGGAAAAACAATAAAGTAAGAAAATTTTTGAGTTTTATTTTGCGGATGATATTTGCGGACAAATTTCCCCTTACTATTTGTCCGCAAAAATTTTTGCGGATTAAAAATTTTAATTATTTAGATTTTTTCAAATCGACGTTCTCGATTTGCCTAAATTAGAAGAACTATTTGAAAAGGTTAAATATTAGTTTAAAATACAGAAAACAAAATAAATTTATTTTTTAGGAAAAATTTCGTTCAATAATTCATTGTGCTGCGTTAAAATCTGTTGGTTGGTTTAATGGTTTTTGTTCTTTTTATATTTAGCTTTTAGGAGAGTCTGTGGCCAAACCATTAGACTATTATAATAACAATATTGTTGGCTCTCTTAATTTAATTAAGGTTTTTTTTATTATTAATTTTCTGGATTTAATTATTTTTGCTTACAAATCTACACAATAAATTTGTCCGCACTTAAACTTTACGGAAGAAATTCAAAAAGAATACTATTTTTTAAGCTAAAATTGAGGTTTTTTCGCCTGTGGAGTGAATTCCATAAAATATTTAAAAATGACTGGATTGTTTCTCAAAAAATAGAAAAATTATTTTTATCCGCAAATAATTTCCGCAAAAGACAAAAATAAATTTTTAAATTTTCTACAATTTTCAGTGCTGTCAAAAATTTAACGTCAAAGAATTTATTTTCTCAAGTAGTGCAACTGTTTATGGAGAGCCTGAGGGATTACCTTTAAGCGAAGAAAGTCGTGTTGGTGTGGGAATTACTAACCCTTATGGACAAACTAAATTTATGGTTGAACGAATTCTTATGGATCTGAAACGAGCTGAACAGGTTTGAATAGATTTAATTAAAAATTTTATGGGAAAGGGGAAGCTTACAAAAATTAATTTTTTGGAATTTTTAAGTTAGAAAAATATTTACAGACAAATTCCACTTTTGCGGACAAGTCTGCAATTCTGTAGATCTTTCCGCAAGACTGAAATTTTTTGTGGATTGATGGTTTTAACAGATTTTTAAATTTAAAAAATATAAAAACTTTATTTATTTATTTAAAGGACTGGAAGATTTCAATTCTTCGTTACTTCAACCCTGTTGGTGCACATCCAAGTGGTTTGATTGGTGAAGACCCTCAAGGAATTCCAAACAATTTGGTTTATTTTATAAATATTTTTTAAGAAATTCATTTATTTTAAAGATGCCTTACATTGCAAAAGTAGCTGTTGGAAAATTGCCTCATTTAAATATTTTTGGAACAAATTACAAAACCCCTGATGGGACTGGAGTTCGTGATTATATTCACATTATTGATTTGGCAAAGGTTTTTATTTTAATTTTTTTGGAAAAAATTTTGACGAGAACGTTTTAATAGCTAGTCGGACATTTTCACGTTTCCATGTCCCTTTCCCTGTATTTTTGTTAAAGAGAGAAAATTTTTTTTAATAAAATTCCCTCATTTTAAAGGCTCATGTATCTGCATTAGATCACATTGGCAAAGATATACCAAAAGGAAGCAATGGAGAAGAATTAGCAGAAATTTACAATTTGGGGACTGGAAAAGGATATTCTGTTAGTTTTTTAAGGAAAAATAAATTTTTTTAAAAATTTTTAGGTCAAAGAAATGGTCGCTGCTTTTGAGAAGGCAGCAGAAAAAAAGGTTTTTTACTTTAAATAATATTTAAAAAAATTTCTATTTTAAAGTTAACAGTAAAAGAAGTAGAGCCTAGAGCTGGTGATTTGGCTATTTTATATTGTGATCCTTCTTTGGCATTCAAAAAACTTGGATGGAAAGCAGAATATGGAATAGACGAAATGTGTAGAGATACTTGGAATTGGTGTGTTAAAAATCCTGATGGATTTACTAAAAAGTGAATAATTTTTGGATTTGTTTTCTTTTCTGCCCGGTTGTTAATTCTTTTAATTTTCTTTTTTTTCTTAAGTGCCTTTTCTTAATTATTAACTTTTTTTAATTAATAATTTTTTAGTAATTTAATCTTTTTAAAATCTTAATTTTTTAATTTATTTTTGGGTTTCTTTTTGTAATCACTTAATCTTTTAAATAAATTTATTTATTGTGATTTTTGTTAAAAATAATAAACGAGTTCTAAAACTTTAAATATTTTTTTCTATGTTCTACTGTTCACATTCCTTTTTGTTATCCACATCATCCGGAACAGCTAATTTTTGAAATGCAAAAACTTTGTACATGGTAATAACTTCCCATTCACTTTTTGATATTGTACCCTTAAAGAAAAGATTTTTTTATTGAGAATTGATCTTTTAAAAGATTCCGGTATCTATCAATAGCTTCAGTTCCTTGTTAGGACTGGGCAAGAAAACAGGTTTTTTTCCTGGCATTTTTTGATCTACCATCTTGGACTTATTCCGTCAGACCTAATTTCTTTATTAGAATTTTTTAAAGAAATCCCGAAAAATCCCGACTGGTATCCTAAACCCACTGGTCTGTTCAAATAAACCCTTATTCACTAACCACTCTTTCCTCGTTTCCACTCTTCAATTTTGCAATTGCTGGTCCGAATTCTTCCTCATCTGCATCAACAAATTTGTTCTTATCCAAAGTCTCCAAAGCATCCATTCTCTGCATTAAATCAATTGCTTCGTTCCCTCGTTCTTTTAAATAATTATTAATTGCATCAGGAAAATCATATTCATAAATTAATTGAAAACCCATTTCTTCTAACATTCTATTAAAGAAAAAAAAATATTTTGAATATTTAAAAAATAAAAGAAAATACTTTTGAAGTAAAGGGAAATAACACAAATATTCTGGACAGTCAACAACTCCCTCAAGTCTAAAACGAATTTCAGCGCCAAAAAGAGGAAGAGGTGATTTTTCATCAAGAGAGAAATTACTTCCTAAAGAGACACTACAAACTCGATTGGAAAAATGACCATCAGATTTACGTAGAAATTGCCTAAAATTTTTAAAGAATTTTTTTGAGGTCTTTAAACCTAAAATCAAAATTTAAGAAAATTTCTCTTACATAATTGCCGAAGCATTTGTGACTGTCCCAATAAAATAACCACCAGGTTGAATCATTTTTGTACAATTTTCAAGCATTTTTCGAGCACATTGTTCAGAACGAAAAGCATAATGGAGAGCAAATTGACAACTAGCAATTTCAAATTGTTTAGGCGCTTCTTTAGGCAAAATGGTGGGAAGATCGACCTAAAAATTATTAAAAATATTTTAATGTTACAGAATTTTTATATCGATTCTATTTAGTTTCGTGTCAGTCTGTAAGGGTTTTTTGAATTCCTAAGGCTTACTTAACGAAATTTCCTATTTAGTTTCGTGTCAGTCTATAAGGGTTTTTTGAATTCCTAAGGCTTACTTAACGAGATTTCCTATTGACAAAGGATTTCGTTTATATTATATTTATTATTGGATAAAATATAGACTAGAGACTAACCTCGAAAAATATTTTTAAGTTTGGAATAAATTTGAAAAAATTACTTGAATTAAATCAGCCTGTACAAAATGAGCATTAAAAGGTAGACGTTTTGTCCTGCGATCCCTCATTCTATTGAACCGGTCTCTACAATCTTGAAGAGAAACTTCTGCTATATCTGAAAATAAAGATTTAATTAAAAAATATTCATTTTTAAAAATAAACCAGTCATAACAATTTCATCAATCCCTCCAACACGCCATTTGCGAAGATCACCGCCTTTCCCACAAGCCAAATCGAGGACTCTAATTTGTTGCCAGTTATACTTTCCTCCTTGCGATTTTAGTCGATCGACTGTACCAGCTAAAAATTTTAATATAAATTTAAATATTAGAATTTTTCTAAAATAGACAGGAAATCGAAAATTGGGAGAAGAAAGCATGCCTGCCCCTAAACCTCCCCAAAATTCTCACAAAATTCTTTAAAAAAATTATTAGAAAATCAAACCTATCAACATACTCTTCATCCAATTATTCATATTTCTCAGGTGAAGAATGCAGCTATTATTCCTCCTTTGAATTCCAACTTCTGGAATAGCATTATAATGTGAAGCAACTAATGAAGATGAGGGAAGAACAGAATGATCAGCTTTTGAATTTTCTGTAGTGTTGTCAATTGATTCCGTTGAATCAGTCATTTTTAAAGAAATTTATATCTAAAAAAGTAAAAAAAGTAAAGATAAATAGTTTGTCCTCAAAATAAAAAGGAAAAAAGTGGCATAATTAAATCATTTAAGATAATCAACAGAAGACGCCGAAATTGTTTTTTTGTAATATATTTAATTTTCCACAAAAATAAGAAAAAATATATTTTGCCAAATAATCCACGTTTACTTTCACACTCTCTCTCTCTTCCATTTTGTAGTTTATTTTTCTCTAATTTCAATTGTTATGTTATTTATGTTGCGATAACAAAAATTTGTTTAAAGTGTTTGTTGATTACACATATTTATGTTCAACGAGGAACAGTTTGTTCCATCGCTTGTTTTCAAGTCTTTTCATGTTTCTAAATTTACTAAAATTGGTTTTATATTTGTTTGCTTTTCAGTCCCAACTTGTTAAATTTCTTTGTAATTTCTCTTTCGAATCCGTGGCTTTTAGTTGTTTTTTCGATGGCTATTTTTTTATTTAAAAAATCATAAAATAGAATCAATAAAAAACTATAAAAAGCGCAAATCAACTCTTTGCTTCACTATTTGCGCCACACGTCAGTGCTGACCTGCGATTATATTTTATATATTTCTCTACTCTCTAAATCTATAGCATTTTTCCATTTTACACATAGCATTGACCACGTCAGCATTTTGAATATATTTCACCTAAATAAAGCGAAGGGAAAGAATTAGGAATTGCATTTGTTAGAAAACATCTCTCTTCGTTTAAAATAAATCTGTGAAAAGCCTTGAATTTCTTTAAAATCCTTGAAATGATTTCTGAACTTTTAAGCCGTTAAATACTTTTAGGAAAAGAAGAACTTTTTAAATTTTGAAAATTGTTTTGATTCTAACGGACCTTCTAATTATTCCTTAAAGCTGTGAGAGACGGGCCATTTAAAAGAAAGACCCAAAGATTTAAACCTCTTCTCATAATTTTCAAATTTTCAGACTTTATTTTATCAAAAAATATTGTAAAAGAAGCCGTTATGATCTCTTGGCCTCTTGGTTGGGGTATTCTTCTTTTAAGTATTCTTGCTAATGCTAGTGAAGATGTTTCTCCACCTTCGGAGAGTATTCCTGAAATTCTAGACGAAGAGAATGTTTTGGTTTTGACAAAGGTTTTTATTTAAAATTTATATTTTTAATGACTTTTTATTTAAGGATAATTTCAAATATGTTATCGAAAACAATGCGTTTGTTCTTGTTGAGTTCTATGCACCGTGGTGTGGTTAGTGAATTTTTTGTAATTTCTTTTCTAATAAATCTTGTTTAGGCCATTGCAAGGCTCTTGCACCTGAATACGCAAAGGCTGCAACTCAATTGAAAGATGAGAAGTCGCCAATAATGCTTGGAAAAGTTGATGCTACAATTCATACAGAACTTGGTTCTACTTATGAAGTGCGTGGCTATCCAACATTGAAACTCTTCAGAAATGGTTTTTTATTATGACTAGTCTTTACCCCCTTTAGTCCCATTGGTTCTCTCAAATCAGCTTTATTTATTTAGGCCAACCTAGCGAATATGGAGGAGGCCGTGATGCTGCTTCCATCGTTGCTTGGCTTAAGAAGAAGACCGGACCTCCAGCTAAGGAACTTACTACTGCTGACGAACTTAAAGACTTCCAAGACTCCGCAGAAGTTGCCGCTGTTGCTTACTTCAGTGTATGCAGATTTTTTGTATATCTTCAAAAAACTAATTTTAGGATAAGGATTCGTCAGAGGCTAAGGTTTATATTGAACTTGCTAACTCTTTCGATGATGTTCCATTTGCAATTATCTACGATTCTGCTGTTGCTAAAGATGCCAATATCAAGGACAAAGGAATTGTACTTTTCAAGAAATTTGATGAAGGACGTACAGACTTTGATGGAGAGAAGATTGAATTGGATATTCTCAAAAAATGGGTTCAATCCAATCGTATTCCTCTTGTCTCTGAATTTAGGTTTTTATTTGTTTTTAAAGAAATTTTAGAGATTATTTTGTGTGTATTTTAGTCAAGAAACCGCTGCAGTCATCTTTGGTGGTGATATCAAGTCTCACATGCTTTTGTTTGTTTCCAAAGAATCTCCAGACTTTGAAAAGTTGGAAACCGAATTCAAGGCTGCTGCAAAAGAATTCAAGGGCAAAGTAAAGATTATTTTGATTATTTAAAAGTATTTTAAATTTATTTAGCTTCACTTTGTGTATATCAACACTGAAGTTGAAGACAATCAACGAATCATGGAATTCTTTGGTTTGAAAAAGGAAGAACTTCCAGCCGTTCGTCTCATCTCTTTGGAAGAGGACATGACCAAATACAAGCCAGATTGGACTGAAATCACTACAGAAAATGTTGTTAAATTCACTTCTGCCTATTTGGATGGAAAGTTGAAGCCACATTTGATGAGTGAAGAAATTCCAGAAGATTGGGACAAACAACCAGTTAAGGTGCTCGTTGGAAAGAACTTTGAACAAGTTGCTCGTGATGAGAAGAAGAATGTGCTTGTTGAGTTTTATGCTCCCTGGTGTGGTAAGTTAATTTTTAAAAATAAATTTTTAATTAATTTTTATAAATTTTGAGGTCATTGCAAACAACTTGCTCCAATTTGGGATAAACTTGCCGAAAAGGTTTTTTTTACCTTTAAATTAATTATTAAATTATTTTTAAATTCTTTAAAGTATCAAGATCGTGATGATATTGTTATTGCTAAGATGGATTCTACCGCTAATGAAGTTGAAGATGTCAAGGTTTTTTAATATATTTTTCAAAAAATAAATTGTTGTTTTATTTTATCAGGTTCAATCCTTCCCGACCATTAAATTCTTCCCTGCCGATTCTAAAAAGGTTATTGACTATACTGGAGAGCGTACTCTTGAAGGATTTTCGTAAGTTTTTTTTTAAATTATTTTTTTAGTTCTAAAGTAGTTCCCTGGAACTCTTTAGCCTTTGGACCAAAAATTCATTTTTTAAATTTACCAAAATCTTTTTTTTAGTAAATTCCTCGATTCTGGTGGTAAAGAAGGTGCTGGACTTTCTGACACTGAAAAGGCAGAGAAAGAAGCTGAAGAAGAGGCAGAAGAACCAGAAGATGAAGAAGACAAAGATGAGGGTCACACTGAGCTTTGAGAGGTTTATATGTAAAAATTGGTAAAAGCAACAACAAAAATGGGAGCTATTTTTTATTATTTTATTTTTTTCTCTTCCTTTCTTTTATTTAAAAACAAAAAAACCTTTTTGTTGTTTCTTTTAGTTGTTGTTTTTGCTTATTCTTTATTATAGTTTTTCTCCAAAAAGAAAAAAATTCAAAAAAGACCTACCCAAAAGAGATGTTGGGGTGATTTTAAAAATTTTTGGAAGAAAAAATTTTAGAAAAAATTTAAAAATTTTTGACTTAAAATTTTTGAAATTACCCCAACATCTCTACTCTATATATCCATTTTATTTATATATTTATTTAAATGTTCTCCCTTGTCTTGTTTTCCTTTGGGGTTTTTTAAAAAGTTTAAATTCCGCCACACCTCTCGGGTTGGAAAAATGTTAAACAAAATTTTTTTTTGATAATTTTTAATTTTTTTGGTATGACTTAAAATTGTTTAACATTTTTATTAAATTTACTCTCATGTAAAAGTGGCCGTTTGACATTGTGCTTTTTTTGTTTATCAAGTGTAAAACTTATTTTGGGTATTTTTTATATTTTATTTGTTAGAAAAAGAATTTTTATAAAAATATAAGATTTAGGTATTTAACCTCGAAATAATAATAAAGAAGTTCAATCGCAGTACAATAACTTATTTCAGTTTCTTGAAGAAGCTAAAGAAATGTCAAAGGGAGAACAGAAGCACTTCCCTGTTTCGACAGGAGTGCAGAAGGTCTTCAATGTTCATGGTGATGCCTTTTTGGCGAATCACAAAAACTTCTCCCTTTTCTTCAAATCCTTGACCTTATAAAGAGCTCCAAATCCACCATATGAAATGGTCTCCAACTTTGATGGAAAATAAAGGGAGACTAATATAAGACTAATGTAAGTCCTAGGCTTTTATAAAACTCAACTATGTCTATCAAATATACCTAATCTGGTAAGTTAATTATATCAACATAATAAATACAATTTTTACATTGGATTATATTTAACCTCGATATGGACAATGTTTATGGACAATGTTGGACAATGTTTGGACAATGTTTATATGGACAATGTTTGGTTTTTTCTACAATTTTGAGCACTAAAACAAAATCGTCATTTTCCCAATTTCGTAGAGCCCTTTTGGACAGATGTCAATTCATTGCTTCCCCTGCTGTTTTCACCTTCATCTTCTTCATCACTGAAGAAAAGAGAAAAGAATTACTCAGTTGACAGAATAAAAGAAAAACCTCGTATCAGAATAATCCAAAACTGAAGAAATTAGTCCGTTTTGATTTTTCGATCCATTTGATTTTTCTTCTCGCTTTTTAGGCATTGGTTCCTCAAAAGATGTCGCAGTTGAACCACTTCCTTGAGATGAATCATCAGAAACAGAAACAAAAGAAGTCTTTTTCATCTTTTCGTTGCATGTATCATCCTCAGTGCTCGTTCGAGAATGAGACCTTAGACAGGCAAAATTTTTACAAAAAATTCGCAGAAAATTAAAAAAAACCTCTTCCTAATAAGAGAAGATACAAGGCTAGCCTGTTTATTAGCGCTATGTTTGTTACTTCCTGTAGTTGGTTTTTGTGGCCGTTCAAGAAGTGGAGGCTGTTGTTCTAGTGGAATAACACAAGATTGTAGTTTAGCCATTTTTACAAGTTCCAATTCTTCTTTGCGTTTACGAGCTTCTTGTTCCTCTCTAGCTCTGTCAATCTGCTCAAGAAAGTCGGCATCACCTTCATCTATTCCTCTGCTAACGCTGAACTGGTTTTCTGAATAAAAAAGTTGAAAATGTTTAAAAAATAAAATAAACTGAGTGTGTGTTCCTCCACCCATTCAAGTTGTTTTTTGTCGCGAACTTGTTTTAAGCGCTCATAAAGAGGTCTAAAATCAGCCTGTTGGTCAGCTAAAAATATAAAAACATTTCAAAACAAAATAAAAATAAATTACCTTCTCCACCAGCATTTTCTTCTCGTTTCTTAATTAATTCTTTTTCACTAATAAAATTCATCAAAATGGGAAAACGTTAGAAAACATAATTAAAAATATAAAAACAAAAATAAATAAAGGCCTAAAATTTGTGGCCACAAAAAGAGAAACAAATGTTGGCAAAAACATGAGAAACAGCGCAACAAAGGAAAAGTTTAACAAAAGAAATTTCCAACGACTTTCTCACAATTTTACTCTTTTTCTCTAATGCTCTCATAATTTGTACACTCTTTTTCTAATTTTCAAACTAAAATTAAAAAACATTTCGCCAAAAAATAATTAAAAAAATTTTAGAGTCTCATCTTTAGAGTCTGGGGATTAAAACAAAGGTGTAATCTCTTGTTTATTGTTCTGCAATTGTTTTTCCTTTTTTATATTTTTAATCAAACTATTATTTAGGTATGGAGGGAACCTTATCCAAATGGACAAATGTTATGCATGGATGGCAGCATCGCTATTTTGTGCTTAATGATGACGTTCTTTGCTACTACACGTATAAAATGAATTATTTTAATTTTATAGGAATTAAATTGTTTTTTTAGTTCAAAAGAGAAAATGGCACGAGGCCAGCAGCGTGGTTGTATAAGGCTTCGAGGTGCTGCTTTGGGCATTGACGAAGAGAATGATACTTTATTTACTGTTGCTGTTGATGGAAAAACGTTTCATCTTCAGGTAAGCTTTTATTTTTCGGATTTTTCCATCTTTAAGAAATCAGGTGAAGCTAGTTGTGTTTGTCTGCTAAATTCTCAGTACTTTTTAAATTTAAAGGGAAAAAATAAACTTGAACGCAACTCTTGGGTTCGCGCTTTGGAACGCGTAATTCATGAGAAATGTGGTTACTACAAACCACCACAAGAGAATCCGGTCGTTGATTTACATAAAAGAGTTACAACTGCTGAGAATCAGTCACAAATGTTGTTGGAACAGGTTTTTTATTTAAAATAAATTTTTAAATAAATAATTAGACTCGAAATTTGGAACAACAACTCAACAAAGATTCAGAAAAAGCAGATCACAAACGAAAGAAAATATTATCGGAAATTTTGATGACAGCAAAAAGGCTACAAAGCACAGTTGATCATTCGCTTATTTTGCTTCAACAAGTACAGAGAGATTTGGGTTTTGACCAAGCACAAAATTCGGAATTGAATGAAGCTGGTACGAATGGTCGAGAGGATGAGACAAAAGTAATTTATTTTTAAACCGATATAAATATCAATCTCGGATTTGTAAGTCAATGGAAGAGGTAAAATGGGTATAGACCGATCTAAATATAAATATCAATCTCGGGTTGATAAGTTCAGTGAAGAGGGCCGATCGGTATAGACCGATAAATCTCCACTTGAATAAAAGTTAATAAACTTTTTCAAATTAAATTTTTAGGAAGAAATAACTTTGGATGATGTAAATCAAATGGTTAGCTTTTCAAGTAGTGATGATGAATTTTTTGATGCTAAAAATGAGGAAGGTTCTGTCAGATCCAGAAATTTACAAGAAAGTGAAAGAAGTGGATCAACACCTGCAGGTTCTACAGCTCTTACTTCTAGTGGTTCTCATCACAAAGGCCATAGATTGTCACAAACTTCGCTTAAAAGAGTTAGTTTGGACGGGACAGAGTTAACATCGTCAGAACCTGATTGGAGTGGTGGAGATGCAAAAGGTGAAAATTATGATGCAATATATAATAATACTGATGAGCATGATGTTGGTGATATAAATAAACAACATGGAAGTGTTCTAATGCATTTACTTTCTCAGGTTTTTATTTTTCTAAATTCTGCAATTTTCTCGGAGTCTGGGAATTTCGTTTTTCTGTATAATTTCTGAGTCTATGAATTTTCGTTGCATTTGTAATTTTTCCTTCGTTTTTCCTTCACTTTTTTCATTTTCCTTTTCTTTAATATTTCCTTTAAAAAATTTTCTTTTATTTTTTAAAGGTCAGCATTGGAATGGACCTAAGTAAAGTTACATTACCAACATTTATTTTAGAACGTCGTTCTCTTTTAGAAATGTATTCTGAATTTTTTGGTATTTTCCAAACTTTTATTATTTAGAAAAAATTTTTTTCAGCCCATCCAGACGACTTTATTAGCGCTATAAATTTAAATAATCCAGAATCACGCTTTCTAGCTGTTGTTGAATATTATTTAAATTCTTTTTATCCAGCACGTAAAAGTGGGGTTGCAAAAAAGCCGTTTAACCCAATTCTTGGAGAAACGTTTCGTTGCCGTTGGACGTTACCTGGAACTGTTCCGAGTGAACAAAAAACGAAAAGAGGGCCATTCCCTGGGACAGGGACTAATCAGGTTGATTTTTATTACTTTTCTAAGTATAGTCTTTCTTTAAAAAAGGTCACGTTTATTGCTGAACAAGTTAGTCATCATCCACCAATCTCTGCTTTTTATGCAGAACATCCAGAAGCGGGTGTTTCTTGTACTGGTTATATCTACACAAAGTCTTCTTTTCTTGGTCTTTCTATTGGTTAGTTTTTAATTTTTTTTTCTTTTAAATTTTAATTTTTGGATCAAATGTCACCTGGATTTTTTTGGATTTTTTGTCAAATTGTCGATAATAAATTTAAAAATTTTTTTAGAATTTTTTTCGGTTTATTCTGGGATCAAATGTCACTTAATCACATTTTTAAAACATTTGTCACTATTTTTTATCCTTAATAATTGATTTCTCTTCAAATTTTCAGGAGTTCATCACATCGGTTCTGGAACCGTTACTTTACATAAATATGGAGAACAATATGTAGTTACCTTTCCAAGTGCTTATGGTCGTTCTATTATGTCAACTCCATGGATTGAATTGGGAGGAAAAGTTTGTTTTTTTTTTCTTTTTTAAATTAAAAAAAATATTTTTAGGTAGAAATTCATTGCGAAAAAACACAATATAGAGCTGAAATTGAATTTATAACAAAACCAATATTTCGTGGAAAACCTCATTTAATTCAAGGAAATATTTTCTTTGGTTCTTCTAAAAAACCATTAATACAATTAAAAGGAGAATGGAACGGACAAATTTATATTAAAAAAGGAGAGGGAGGAGATTATCAATTATTTACAAATGTTGTGGCAAAAAGTGATGTTAATAAGGTTTTTTTTTTGAAAAATTTTTTTAAATAAAAATTTTTTTGAATTTTAAGGAATGTATTCCAGTTATGAAACAAGAAGATAGAGAAAGTCGTAAATTATGGAGGCATGTTACTTTGGCATTGCTTCGTGATAATATTGAAGTAGCAACACAAGGTATTTATTTAGGGAAATTTTTTTATTTGATCTAGTGTGAAAAAACACACACACATCTAGAAGGATTTTTAAATAATTCTTTAAAATTTCTTACTAAGTTTTTTTTATTTTCTTTAAATTTGGCTTTTATTTTTCCGAGATTCTTTTAATCCCTTACAAGAATCTCCATTTTGGACCAACAAATTTTTTTCTAAAGGTTGGGAATTTTTTGAAATTTTAAGAGATACAAGCAAATTTTTTTAATTTTCTAGTAAATTCCTTTAATTTCTTCAATTTTTTAAGCAAAACGTTGGATTGAACAGCGTCAGAGAGAAGAAAAATTAAAAAGAGACAAAGAAGGAATTCAATGGAAAACTCGTTTCTTTGACAAAATTGGTGACTCATGGCGGTATAAGGAATCTCTGAATGATAGAATTGATTTATAAAAGAATTTTTTAAAGGTTTTTTTTTGTTTATTTAGGAAAGGAAATGATTTTGGACTTTTCTTAGGTCACAAAAAAGCAAAATTTTTATCTATTTTTTACTCGTTCTTAACAAAATTTTTGACAAAAAGTACAGTGGACTTATTTAAACCTTTTCAACTTGTTGGAAACCGAATTTGAGATAAGAGGGTTTGGTTTG
This sequence comes from Meloidogyne hapla, assembly GCA_000172435.1. Classification (NCBI taxonomy): domain Eukaryota; kingdom Metazoa; phylum Nematoda; class Chromadorea; order Rhabditida; family Meloidogynidae; genus Meloidogyne; species Meloidogyne hapla. The sequence continues at coordinate 26,700 of ABLG01000166.1, read as the reverse complement.
ATTTTTGGTTTGAATTTTTTTTCTTAAGTCGTGGAAAAATCAATAAACCCTGAAAATGCCGCCGTGTTTGGGAAAAAATGATTTTTTTTGCATCCCTTCGGGCAAAAAGAGTTAAAACAAATTGTATAAACCATTAACTCGGGAAGACCAAAAATTTTTTTTGAAATAACTGGGAAAGGATCTTCTCCACTGTACTAAATTTTTAAATAATTCATCACGATTCAAAATATTAAATTTGTTAATTAAAACAAAATTGTCTATTAAATATTTTTAAATTTAATTTTTTAACAAAAAACAATGTTTGTAATATTTTTGAATATAAATTATAAAAAAATATTTAAAATTCAAGCATTTTCTTCTTCCTCCTCTTTTAATTCCCCCAAACCTTGTTTCCAATTATCTGTTATATATTCTCGCCAAAAACGTGTTTTGTAATGATATCCACTTTCCTCTAATAAATTTTTAAAATAGAAATTTTTAAATTGAATTTGGAGATTTTTAAAAGTTAAAAAAAAATTTTAAGCTAGAAAAATGTTTTTTACTTATTGTTTTATAAAAATCTGAAAGACGGAAAAAATATGTTATCACTGTTGGACTCGAACCCCTAGCCATCAATCATTCAAATTCTAATAGCCTAACCACTACACCAAATAAACCCTTAACATTCCCTGTAAATAAATGCCTCAAATTTTACAGAATTTTAAAAACAAATTATTTAAAGCAAATACCATCGAAATGACGTTCAATTACAAGAACACGTTGTACAATTGCTAATTTATCATTTCCTTCCAATGGCTGAGTGTATACTTCAATATCGTCATCTTCATCAATCTTTTGAATTTTTTATTTTTTTCAATTAAAAATTTTTTAAAGAAAAACCTCTTGTGCTCTTTTTATAATTATTTCTTCATTGACACGAACAGAACCTTGTACAATTATTTTTTCCAATGAACTATAAGAAAATAATAGTGTACTAGAAAAATTAATTTTAAAATAGGATTCGATCGAATTCTCTTAAACTCTCATCCCTACAATCGCTTCTCCGGAAGACGTTTGGGAGGTTCTCACCCAAGAGTCTGTCCCCTCAAACTTAAATTCCCAGCGTCCCCTCTAAAAATCAAAAATCAAAAAAGAAAAAACAAACGTTCTAGTAACACCCAAAACTTTTGCTAAAAATTGATCCAATCTTTTGCTGGTAATTGTAAATTTACTAGTTTTGTAATCAATTGGAAGGCCATCTTCATCTTTTTCTGGCAAAGCTTTTTTAAATGGAGAAATTGAAAATTTTCTATTTTGAATTGAAACTAAAGTTGGTTGTAATTTTGGAAATGAAGAACACGAAGCAAATCCTGTTTTAAAAAAATAGAAAAATTACAAATAGTTAAAAAGACGCATGTCAGGAAACTTGCGGACATTAAAATTTTCTGTCCGCAAATTTTTGTCCGCAAGTTTAATAAATTCGTTTTACATGCTTGAACCTACCCGTCATTTTAAAAATTAATTTAAACCTGACCACAATTATTGATGACACCAAAAGGCAATAGTTTAGCAGAATTACATCTTGCAGCGAACTGCCAAATATTATAATTTAATTTCATTAATTAATCTGTAGAAAAAAATTAAAAAATTTTTCAATTTATCTAAAAGCAAAAATATAAGAAAAATAAAAATAAGGGAAGAGGGAAATTTTCTTTGTGAAAAACGCAGGGAACAACTTGCGGACAAATAATTATTTTAAATTTTTAAAATATTAAAGGATATTAAAAACCTTTAATTAATTTAATTTAAAAAATATAATTTTATTAATAAAAAAAGCAGACAGAATTAAAACAAAAAATAATGTCTAAATATATATTATGCAAACAAAAGAGGTGTTAAAAAAGTTTTGTCATTTTTTAAAAATATTTTTAGACCTAAGGAATTTCTAAATAAATTTAAATAAATTTTTGTCAATTTAAATGACTAAACAGATTTTTGAAAAGGAAAATAAAAATAAATTTCTAGAAAAACAATTATTATTTAGCATCTAAAAAATTTTTGCGGACAAAAGTTGCAGACAAAAATTGCGGACAAAATTTTTTTTTGACTTTTTTTTTGCAAGTTAGATGCCAAATACAAAATATATAATTAATTAAAAAACAAAAATCATTTTCTTTGTTAATTAGTCAAAATTTAGTATTATTATTTTGTGCAGTTTCAGAATTAATTAAAGAATTTTCATTTAAATTATTTTTTGTAGTAGAAATATTCTCCTCTCCCAAAATTGTTAAAATTAAATTTGGAGAAATATTAAAACATTTTTTTCGATGCAATGTGAGAATACAAGATAACCATTTCTCTTCAACTCTTAAAAAATTATTTTTTCAAAGTTATTTTAAAAAATATGGGGAGAGGTGACATTTGATCCCATCTTCAAAACGTTTTCTTATCACAGTGATTGTTATATTTTTTGAACAGTCATGGGTGTGGACTCTTTTTCCCAAAAAGACTAATCTGATCAGATGAATTTACAAAAATTAGCAGAAAAAATATTTTGACATCCCAAAATCATAAAAAACATGAACCTACTCGTGTCAATAACATTTTAATGGATAATCCTATACAAATGGTCCAACTGAGAAAAATAATCCATAAAACCAAGGCTTTCGATTAATATAAGAATCATCCAGAAAGATTGAAAATCGGAAAAGTTATGGCACAAAAATCTGAAACAACCCCCAATATCTGCCCCCTCCCAGAAAAAAAAATTAAATAAAAACTAACGCTGTAATGCTTTGTTCCAACATTGCAAATTGATTAGGTTTAACACAACGCCTAGCTTCTTCTAAATTCATCCAACGACGTTCCCTTCCATTTTCACAATTTTCCCATTCATCAAATGTTTTTAAAACGCTTAGACAATAAAGTGTTGTGTGATGAAAACGTTGATCGTCCTAGAAATTCTGATTTAATTCAAAAAATATTATGGAATATTTAAAGGATTAAAGAGTATTTTTAACAACAAAATTCATTTTTGGACTCATTTTCACGTGCCCCATTGGGAGAGTGAAAGCTTTAAGCTTGAATTTTTCGCAGGAACTCCGATTATAAGGATTTAAAATATTTTTATAGAATAACCGGTTCATTTAACAAAAATACTAATTTAGAGTTGATAATTGGCTTAAACTACTCTGAAACTTATTTTAGAAATTGTTTCAAAAAATAAAATATTTTAATAAAACCTCAAAAATATTCTTACAATAAATTTTCCGATAGGGAATAACACTTGGCCCTGTATTCCAGCCTCTTCTCTTAATTCACGAACAACAGCTTCTTCTGTACTTTCCTGAAAAAAAAAATCAAAAATGAGTAAAAATAAATTTAAAGAAAGAAAACCTTCAATTCAACCCCTCCACCAGGCAAAACCCAATAATTTTCTGCACTTCCATCCCTCCTTCCACTAACAAGAAGAACTTCTAAAGGAGCTTTTATATTTTGAATATTGCCAAATTCATCAATAATATTTTGGTTATCGTCATTTGTTAAGCGAAGACAGAAAGCAGCCTTTAAAGAGAAGTGTCTGTCTCTCCTTTCTAGAGTTTTAGACCAAATTTTATTTTTGTTTTCGAAAAAATGTTTTTTTTGAAGAAAATTTTTTTTAAGTATTCTAAAAGAAAATAGTTGCGGAAGAGTTTCTTAATCGTTAAAAACGTTTAAACGTCAGATTTAATTAAAAAAATAAAAAAATTAAATTTTAGAACTCTGTCCGCAAATAATGTCCGCAAAAATATAAAATTGATGAATTTTCATAATTTTTACTAAAAATTATAAAAAATAAATTTCTTCTTAATTTTCATAATAGAAAATTATTTTTCTGATTTTTAATTAATTTAAAAGAAAATCCATAAACTAACCGCTCTTTGCCTATACCCGTCTTTGTCTCTTATTCTATCACCATTTGCAGCCTTACCAGCCTCTTTATTATAATCTTTGGAAGATGAAGCTTTTGGATATTCTTGAATTTCTGTTTGAACCTTTGAAGTTGAAGATCCATTTTGTTTTGAATTTGTGTTGTCTTTTGTGCACATTTGGTGATTTTTTTGAAAATTTTTTAGAAATTTTTTGGATTTTCAAAAATCAATAAAAACACAAGAAAATATCCAAAGTAGCTATAAAAAATAAAGCATTTTTGTTGTTTAATAATGTCTGCCCAACCTTTTTGATATTTTATTCTTCTATTTAGCTGTTTAAGTAAAAGTGCGTTGACTCTTGTTGTCAAAAAGAAGAGAAGGAATATCCTCAAAAAAAAATATTTTTATTTTCTGTTTGCAGTCAAATAAAATGTGTCTATTTGTCTGAAAAAAAAAGAAAAAGGAAAAAAATTATTTTCAGTGTATATCGGTTAGACAAGATAAATAATTGAATTTTATGCATTTAAAATGAAGGAAGAAATTTTTTAAGGAAAAAAATTTTTTTTTGTTTTAAGTCTTTTACAGTCTTTAAAAAGACCAGAAAAAAATTTATTTACATAATTTATTGAGTATTTTAATAGTGTTGGCGGTAAACATAAAAAAAACTTTTTCTAGTTAAAATAATAGAGACTCAAAAATATTTCATAGAAAAACGGCGCCTACACAAAACGGTATGCCACAAAATGGTAATGGCAACAAAATGGTATGCCACAAATTGGTAATGCCACAAAATGGTATGCCACAAAATGGTAATATGGGAAAAAAGCGACAAAATGGTAATATTTAACTTAAGTAAAAATTAGCACAACGATCCAAATTAAACAAAATACCCACTATCTATTGAATAAAAAATCTGAGAAAAAAGTTTAATTTTATTTTTAAGTCACCGAATCAGAAAAATGATAAAACAAGTAAAATCACCGAATACTTAAAAAAAAATCAATTTCAATAAAATAGTGATCTAGAAGTAATTTGACGAAAAATAGGCAAGAATGTCGAGTTGCTTATGATTTATTCCTTTCCAAACCTATTTTGTTAAACCAAGTCCATACCTATTTTGTTAAACCATACCATTTTTCAATCAACTGAGAAATTTTGCAATTTTGCAATCCTTGACTTCACGTCCATATTTTCGCTTGCATTGAATTATTTGTCGATTAAGGATCTAAAATTTTGTAAGAAAAATAAAACAGAAAGCAGCAGATTTAAATACAAGGAGAGAAACATTTACAAAAGCAAATAAATTTTAATTTAAAATTATTTAACCGCATACCATTTTTCAATTACCATTTTGTCGCTTTTTTCCCATATTACCATTTTGTGGCATACCATTTTGTGGCTTACCATCATGTCGTATTTTTGTCCTATTACCATTTTGTCGCATACCATTTTATCGGGACACGAGAAAAACTATATTTAGAGAGAGTATGTTAAAGAGAGAGAGACAAAAAATTAAAAAAGGTATTTTAGAGTAAATGGATAAAAAATAATTTTGGATTTTTATATTTTGGAATAGAAAGCGAGCTGGGTCTTTTCCTGGGGTTTTCCTGCACCCATAGTTCAGGAAGAAAAAATATAGTTTTTTAAAAATGGGAATTCGAAGCCCAACGGCCTAGTTCCTTGCCCTGGCATTTTTTGAACTTCCCGGTTTCTCTCTGGACTACAACCCAAAACTTTGAATTTAAAATTTAGATTTCTTTATTTTTGGACACTTTTGGACCCCCATAACTCCTGCTCGACATAAATAATTTCAAAGGTGAGGGAGAGATTAATCTACATAAATCTATTCTAAATATGACAATTTTTCAAGTTAACTAAATAAACCGCTTTTAGGGTATTAAAGATATTAGAGAAAATGTTAAAGATAAAAAAATTAATTTTTGGAACAGCTGACGAAAAGGAAAAATAAAATAAATTATTTAACAACCACTCCAATAATTAGGAGTAATCAAGTGCTCTCTTAACTTGGAGGGGAAAAATAAGAAAAAAATAAATTAAAAAAAATACCTGTCAAAGTCCCTTTTTAATTTTGCAAGGATATTATCGCTATAAAAATACCTTTAAAATTAAATTAAAAATTAATTTATTTTAAAATAAATTAAAAAATTAAAAATATAAAAATTTATATTAAGCAAAAATTTAAAAACTACAAAAATAAAAAAATAAAAATTCTTTGCTCAATTTATATAACTTTCTAATAAAATGAGTCTTGAAAAATAAAATAAAAATAAGAAAAACTGGCGCGATATGTATGTGAACGTTTATTAAAAAGAGAGGAATTTTATGTCGCGAACTTGTCTCCGATCGCCTCACAAATTTCCTCGCTTTAAATGAAAAAGGCGGTGAATAAAATGGAAATTTCAGAGCAAAAATAGGAAAAGGTGAGGAAAAAACTTTATTTTTTTTTTTAAAGTGTTGGGGAGAGTCGATTACATAAACAATTTTTATTTTTTGGATGAAGGGAGAGGGGAAGTCAACAAACTCCAAAGTTTTTTTTAAAAGGGAAGAAAAATGGAAGAAATAAAAATAGAAAAAAGAAGAATTTACATAAATAAATAGATTTAAAATTAAAAATGTGTAAACATTTGCACATGACTTTTTTTAAATTAATTTTAGAATAATTAAAATATTTTTGAAGTTTTTTTGGGGGTCAATTCACTAAATAGACAATACGTAGTAATATTAACCTTGTGGGTTTGATTATCCTACAGATAGACATAATATTTTTTGCTAATCTACAAGGTGCTGATTAGAGCTGTTTTAAGTCTTAAAAATTTTATAGAAGTCGAAACTCGGAAAAAATTTTTTTTTTGAAAAAATTTCAAAACAGCTCTTATTGTCTACTCTAGTGATTGACCTTTACATTATTTAGAATTTTGGGACAATTTTTTAAAGTGCATAAGAAGTGTAAATATTAAAGAACTAATAAATGAGCATTTTAACTTAAATTTTGGCTTATTAAACAATTTAGAAGAAAATTAAAAAATGAAATTTGTGCATTTTTAAAGTACTTTTAGACAAAGAAGACATACGTCAATATAAAATGGATCAAAAAACAAAAAATCTTTTCAATATGTTCTTTTACCTTTCAATAAAATATATCGAAAAGCTGAAAAGAAAAAGTACAAAAAATAAATATAACGGAAGTAGACATGAGAGAAAGGGAAGAAAACTCGCTTTGAAAAAAAGAAAATTTTGTGATGTGATTGAAAGAATGGATTTTAGTTTTTATTTTTCTTTAATTTATTAAAAAATTCTTTTTATCCATTCTTATTTTTTAGAGAAAAATAATTTTAAGGATGCACGGATAATTCAACAAAAAATCTAAAATTTAAAAAAAACACGACCCTAAATTCTAGTTTAAAAAGTCATATTCAAAACAAGTCAAATATTGGGCGTTGAGTTAAAGGAAAAACCCGGGAAGCTCAAACGAGACGTGCAGGGCCAGGAATGGGCGAGAAAATTTCTAGTTCAAATTACAAAGGGTTTGTAGAGAAAGCCTAGTGGACTTTTGTTTTTTTTTTTAAATTTTTTCTCAATATTTTTTAGGGTTTAATAAATTATTAAAAATAATTAAAAGTTTGCAAACTAAAAGAAAGGTTAATTGCTTTTTTTAAATTAAATTATTGTTTGTTCTGGGATGAGTAATTTTCTTCTATCTTCTAACTCTACCACTTTTTTAGGTGAAATTATTTTTCCACAAGTTCCTCTCCTTCCTAAACCTGGTGGTGATGATGATGAAGAACATGATTTGGAAGAAGATTCACGTCTTGAGGGGGCTGGAGAACTCAAAACTGATGATTTTTGACGGGTATGTTTTGTGATGCTGTGCAAAGTCATTCCCAAAACACAGAGAACCAAACCAACAATATTTACATCAGAAAGACGATCACCATGGATTTGATGTGCTAATAGAAGGCTAATGCATTCCTGAATTTGTTAAACGGTGAAAATTGTTATTTTTAAGAAGAAAATTTTTTTAGTTTTGAGAAAATGTTTACAAGCCAGGGATACACTAGAAAATGCCCAAAATTCGATTCTTTTCATGTTAGGAAATTTTCACGACAGGAATCGTCCCAATGTTCTAGGTTCATGATAAAGGTGTTGGTTAAGAAAAATTTGGGAAGAGGTTAACTAAAAAAGACCAATGCTAATTTTTCTTCTTAAATAAAGGGAGGACGAACTTGTGTTCACTGATTTCGACCTAGCTGCCTCCCTCTCCTTAATTACCAAGCTCCCAAATATCCCAACCCTTTATATCAATTTTTATTTAAAAAAATAAAACCTTCACAATTCCAATAATTGACAATGTAATACCCGAAGTATTAACCAAAAGAAGATATCTTAAAGTTAAATAAGTTAAAATAAAATATTTAAAATTAAAAAACAAACTCTGAAAATTCCATCAAAAATGCCAAAATTCCACCAGAAAAAACCAAAGAAAAAACAAGTGCAGGTTCATATTCATTATGAAAAGAAGTAATTACTTCCCAAGTCATTTCAGGCCCTTCAGCTACGATTACAATTGGGACTATTGCAACAAACATCCATGGCTGGACAGCAATCATCTTTAAAAAATATAAAAAATAAAATAAGGTAGTGTATTTTTTGACAAGAACGACGGAGTTCGGACACGTCCTGCCGTACTACTTCCTGGATCTACCTGCCGTACACGTCAAGATGACGTTGGCGTTCCACCCAACATGCCGGACAAACGGAAACAAGAAAAACCCACTAGTCTCAAACTCCGTCGTTCTTGCCGAAAAATTATTTTCATAAAATAATGGTGGATAAATAGAAAAATAAAGGTAAAAAATCTAGAAAATAAAATCAAAAATTCATAATAAAATCTACAAAATAAAGGACTAATCTTAATTTTTAAGATTTATTAGTCTTTCAAAAATCTAAGAATTCCCTTAGAACTTTCTTAGATTTTTTAGCTTGCTTTAAACCAAATTTTTGATTTTCTTCTAAAATTATTTTAAAAAAATATTCTAAATTTTTTTAAACCATATCTAGAGGATGCCTAACAGGAGTTGAACACTCTTCTCCCTGCATAATTAACTGAGAAATTGTCCATCTGAAACCCGTACAAAGTGCAGCCATTTCAACGAGAACAAGTCCTTTAAATAAAAAAATTAAATTTTTAAAAATTATTTTCAAAGAAAACCTCTAAAATCAAGTTGAGTAGATTGCAAAGTAAAAAGAAATAACCCGATAGCTATTAAAAATGCAGACACGGCCAAACTTGAATGCCAGCGTTCAAGTCTGAATAATTTAAAAATATTTTGGTTAAATGGTTAGCCAAAAAAAAAGTTTAAAATTATTTTCAGCGTAGAAAGAGGATATTCCGGTCAAACTAACTCCCTTGGTTCTAGAAAAAATTTTGCTGGAAAATTGGAGAAAATTTTTAAGTGGTTCTGAACAATGAAATATCCTTTTGTTGAGAAAATGATTTCAATTATTAAATCAAAAAAAAATTCTAAACAAACTTGAGAAATAATGAGAATCCAACAATAAATAAAATTGAACTGGACTTGGCCATTGTATATAACGAAACTGTTACATACTCCAAAGACCTTTAGAAAATATTAAAATTTTTAGAAAATATAAAAATTCAACAAGAAAACCAATTAGATAGCCCAATATCCAAAGAAGCACAAAATCCAATTGGCATTAGCCATCTAAGTTGTTCACGAAGTGGAACACGTACCCGTCTATTTTTTTGTACAAATTCAACAATTGAGCGAATTGCAAGTGCCATTAAGTATTTTGTTACGTAATGACCAGTAACGATAAATAAGGGAAGTCGATAATGCTGTAAAAAATTTTTGGGATTTTAATAAGTCAAAAAGTATATCTAAACGATTTTTCGAGTGTTATAAAAGTACAAGAGTGATCGGGGTTCCTGTTTGTGGAATTCTAACGACCCGGTTATTTTTTCTAAAGGAAATTCAAAGTAGAGGAAGTTTATGGGGAATCCCCTACAAACGAAGAAAAATTAACAGAGATCCCCAAATAAAGATTAATCATCTTTTAAGAAACTATAAAAATAACTCTTTGAAAAAAATTGAATTACCTTTATAAACCATTTCTGATAGAAAGTGAGTCCAACAGAAAGGGGATAATACAATGCCACCATCAACAAAAGGCGAAACTTAAAGGAAGATTTTTAAAAAGATTTTAAAGAAATAAACAAAAATCTTTAAAAAAATAAAAATTAAATTAACAAACCATTTCTTCACATAAACCTCTATTTTGCTTCATATCTTGTTTAATATTAATTGGTCTAATGGAGTCCTCTGCTTCAACATCGCATTTCACACCTCTTTTGCGCTTAGCAGTGTAAATAAGAGTTTTGGCGTCAATTTTTACTGAGTTTAATATATGGTGATTTTTTATTTTTAGAAGGAATAGACGACTCTGCAATGTGTAATCAGCGTTTGGTTAAATACAAAAAATTTGACAAACCTCTCTTTTTGTCTCCCAATTTTTTTATTTCCTTATATGTTAGTCAAAACCATAAGTCATGCTTTTTTGAAGTAAATTTTTAAAAATGAAAAATAAAAAAAGAAGAAAAACGTGTAAAAATGGGGAAATAAAAAATTGAAATAAAAATAGATATGGATTAAAACAAGTAAAAATTATATTCCGTGTAAATTTTGATATGAGAAAATGTTAAAATTCGGGGTCTATACTTCTCAAAATAGTAACGAAACAATGAAAAACAATGAAGAAAATCGAGAAAAAACAAAACACGTTATTCGACTATTTTTCACTGTCTCTCTCACTTTTGAACACTATTTTCATCTGAAATTTCAAAATGGTAACTTACATAATGGAAAATGAAATAATACATAACTTCATTCTAAAGAGAAAAAACATTCTTTTACTTTCTTTGGAGTCTGAATTTCCATTTTTAATTAGATTAATTTGTTTTCGTGTGCTATTTATGGGACAATTAAAATCTCAACATTTTCCGAACTTTGGAAATTTTGTTCTTTTTTTGACTAATTTTCAGTTATTTTTTAATTTTTAGAATTTGCGTTTAATTTATTTTTCAACTGATTTTCAATTGCTTCAAATTACAATGACAAGAACTAATCGAAGCAACCGAGCAACTGAATCTCCTCCATTGGAGTCTGCAGCTTTAGTCAAAGTTATTGAAGAGCAGAAAAAGCTTAGCAATGAGATGTATGTTAAAAATTGGGCTCTATTTTGTTAATAAAAATCATATTTTAATTTTTTTATTTTCAGTTTGGAGCATTACAGACTGATGAGGGCAAAATCGCAATTCATCGAGGTTCTCCAGCGATATGTTCAACAAACAACTGAACATGCTATTGCCGAAAGTCAAAAAGAGAATATGCCAACGAATCGAACAATTTGATGGAAGTAACAAAAATTTGATTTGGAAAAAAAATTTTGAGAAGGATTTACAATTTTAAACGTTTTAACGATCCAATTATTTTGTCTTTACGTAATTTTTGATTATTATCATTTTTCGAGTAAAATTTGAAAAGCTTTTAGATATATTGAACATATTTTTATGTAGTTTTTACATTCGTATTTTGATTTTTGCTTACAAATTTTTTGTTCTCTAATAAACTGACGTAGTACGTCAACGTTAAAAAGTGGAAGTACAAGGTATCTCCGAGGTGCGAAAAAAAACTTCCGAAAAGCCACCTTTGGCGTACTTTAACAATGGATTTAATGCCGCGCGAATTGAAGAAGCAACTTGTTACGATCCTCTTCCTTTTTAAAAACAAGCAGAAAAGCATAAGAAAATAGCACTATTAAAATTAAACCTGTTAATGTTAGAGAAAGCAGAGTGTGAATGGAAGATGAATTTACTCTGTTTTCTTTCCCACTAAAAGCGCACTCATCTCTAGACGAAATCTCTCACTTTCATTATCTCTAACTTTACTTCTCCCTTTGCGCATGCTATTCCTACAATATCGCACTTCGGGCGCGGGCTTGTAATAGTGGTGGTGGTTGTTGCGAGCTGGTCGACTGCTGCTGCGGTTTTATTGGGGGCTTTCGATGCCGGTGATTAGTCATATTCGATCGGTTGTCGGGATGTGAGAAAAGCGAAAATGTATCCTTTCTCTCCTCAAATTTGCCAGCTTCACATACATGCGAACAATTATATAGTAATGTATTGACCAGTTTGATTTTTCTTTTTTTACCTACGCATATTTTTTTCTCGATATTTTGAGTAAATCTAATAGTGGTTTACAGGTTTAATAATTGATTTTTAGGTAAAAATTTTTTGGCAAACTAAAAAAGACGTTTTGCCAAGAAAATTTTTTTCTACACAAATTTAAGTTTTTTAGATGTTTTTTTTTTAATTTTCTTATTTTTTAAATTTAGATATTGTAAAAATTACTGAATAAAATACCTGACAGTCGGTGGTCATTGGAGACCACCTTTATTCTTCTAACCCAAGATTTCTGCATTTTGATTGCATTCCTAGTCTGCTTTTAAAATGCCTAGGCGAAAGAACGTTGATGGAGATGCGGCAACAACAAATGTTAAACAACCCCGTGTGCGCAAGAAAAAAGAAGCTTCTTCAATTTGCAGCACACCATCAGCAGATCACACTGTTGGGGTAATGAAACTTGAACCTCCTCTTCATCCATCAATGATTGGCGGTGGATTTCCTCCAGGATGTGGTCCTGGTGGAGGTCCAATGGATGGACATCATGGAATTCCGCCTCATATGATGCACCATCTTCAACATCAAGGACTTCCAAATGGAGTTTCTGGAGGGCCTCAACAGCTTGATGATGGACCAAATGGCTCTGTTGGAATGGGAGGGCCTGGTTTCTGCAACCCACAAGTATCTTTATTTATTTAAATTTTCGTTCAATTTCTTGCTTCAGGGCCCACCATTTGAGTTTTATCAACAAGGACCGCCCCAAGGTGGTGGTCCTCCTGGCTTGCCACCACATTTTGCTCCACCTCCAATGCCTATGTTTGGCGATGGACCTCCTTCTGGACCTCCTCCACAGATGATGATGCAACAGCCTCAGTCAGTTCAAGGCCCTCCTGTTTCCTCAATGGGCCCTTTACCTCCTGGAAGCAGCGGACAGCAATTTCACCCTGGCCAAGTCCAATCGCCGCATCTTCAGGTTTTTCAATTTTTTGATCTTATCTTCTGTCCAAATTTTATTATTTTAGATGATCCCCCCAATGCTTCCTCATCATTCTGGTGCTCCAAACCAACCTGGTCCCATATCAACTCCTCAAGGCCCACCTCCACAGCAAATGCCTCCACAGCCTCATCAACTTCCTCTACCTCCACATCCAATGTTTCCTGGCCCTTTTCCCAGGTTTTTTAATTTGAAAATTTAATCATGTTTGTTTTTTTAGAATGTTATTTCCTCCGGTTAGTATACCACAACCTCCATTTCTTGAATTTCGGCTGCAGGAGATGAATAGGAGGCTTTATCAATTTCATTGTCAATTTTATCAACAGGTATGCTTATTTTATTCAATTTCGTTTAAAACTGGAAATATTGTCCTAAAAACTTTTCTGACCATTTTTATCTCACATCAGTATATTCCTTTCAAATTAATAGGCTCCATCTGAAAGTCACGAACATTGGTGGGATGCTTTTGCCCAGGAGTTTTTTGACGAACTTGGATCTATGGCTTTGTGCATGCAAGAATATTCCGCTGAACAGGGCGGATTTATACTCAAACGATATAGTAAGATTTTTGAATTTTTCTTTCTCTAATATTTCCATTTTCAGCAATTTCTCGACATTTCATCCCCCGGTTCTTCCGCTCTCTTTTCTCAAATGGTATAAGCCAGCTGCATTTTGTTTTGCGTTCACCAGCACAAGAATTGGTTGAACCACAACGGATAAATCCTGGAGATTTTGGTTGTTGTGCGTTAAATTGCGAAAATCTTTTGATGGTGACAAGTCATGAAAAACCATTACAGGCTGAGGTTTATTTTTTATATAAGGCCCGTTTTTGAGTGTATTATCTATTTCTTTCACTTGAAGCCATTGATCTACCCCAGTTAAATTAATTTTTTAATATATATGTAGGTACAAACCGAATGTCGTCTATTTGTAAAATTTGCTCCTTTCAACCCTGCTTGTGGTTATCGGATCCGTGAATGGTTCATTGAATTGAGGTCTTGTCAAGAGTTTTATGCAAAAGAAGGGATTCATCCATTGGATGGATTAGGAGACAGAAAATTAATGCCTATTACGAGTTTGGGTCTTCCAATGCAAACAATGGCAGAAATGAGAATGTGGCAAATGATGGATCAAATGCAGCCTATTGTTGATCGAGTGAAAGAGACAAATGAGGTTTCTTTTAAATTTTGGAGGTTGATTTTTATGTATCTGTTTTAGACACCTCAAATGGCTTTACATCAACTTGTTACTGAACGTTTAGAAATTGAAAGACAGCAGAGAATGGCTGCTGCAGCTGCCGTAGCTGCATCAGGCTCTCATACACAAACACCTCCACATAATCAAAATAATTCAAATTTTGCCTCAGCTAGTGGTCAAATGATGGGTATTATGGGTGGAGGTGTCGGAATGGGTCCACCACAAATGCCGCCTCCGTCAATGGGTGCTATGCAACCTCCAGGTTTTTTTTTAAATATTCCTAAATGTTTACTAAAATTTTAATTTTTCACTTAGGAAATACAAATGCTTCATCTTCAGCAGAAGAACCAAAACCTAAACCCAAACGGCAGCGACAACGAAAAACAACGGCTGCTAATTCTTCAATGGCTGCTACAAGTGGATGTGCTACAACTCCCTCTTCTTCTATGGCAGCTAATAGTTCACCACCAAAAGGCAAAAAGAGCATATCTTCAAATATGGCAGCAGGTGCAGGGCAACAAACACCTCCACTAGGAATGCCTCCAATGGGACCTGGCGGATTTCCTCTTGGCCCACCTGGGCAGGTAATTTTTTGTTTTTTAATTCAGAAATTTTTTTAAAAATCAAAAATTGAGTTTAAAATATTTTTACCTTGTCAGTTCCATCCCTTGGGAGGAGTACCACCACCACCAGGCCAATATCACCACGATGTCCTCACCGTAGGTGAACCATTAATGATGGGTTGTGAGTACGGAGAACAGGATGAACGACAAATCTCTCGAGTTGAAAACACTGCCTTTTCTGCAATGAACCTCCCGCCATCAACAAGTGGAGCAGGGGGAATGATGCTACCACCTCCTGGTATGAGTACCGCTGGTGGTTTATCAAATGCAATGAGTTCGGGAGGCCCTATGCCTGGTGGACATCAACAACAACAGATATTAGAAAATTGTAATTTTAATATTTAAAAGTTAATTTTTGGGTGTAGCTTCTATTCTATAATCTAGGGGAAATTATAAGAACTAATACGTCCCTTTCGAGGCTTCTGTGAAGCAATCCAAAATTATTTTTTGACTTTCTCTCGTTTAGCTTCATTGCTCAGCGATTTTGATATTCACTCCCAACAGCAACAACAACAAATGAATTCCTCCTCTGGTCTTTGGGCACCCCCTCCTCAGACATCTAGTATTGATTCAGCTGCAGCTTCGGCTGGTAGTGATCAATGGGAGTTGAAGTGTGCAAAAGTATAGCCATAAAAAAGAATTAAAAAAAAGCATGGATTAACAAATCCCCCTTTTATACCCATTAAAAACCTCGACAATAATTTTTACATTCTAACAAAAATGACACTTCCTATTTAATCAAGCCTTTTTTCTCAATCCAAAAAGTGCAGAATTGATATCTTTGGACACAAACAAGCAAAATAGTAATTTCTCTAATATTTTTTATTCCCTCATTCCTATAGCAATCATCATAAAAAAGAAAAGTTGTAGCCGTTTTACTGGCCCATAATTACCTCTTTTTTAATTTGTATTCATCCTCTTCGCATTTTTTCCATTTTTTATTGGGAAAGACACTAAAAGTTTGTTTTTATAATAAAAATCACTGGTCACATTCACTACGTTTCTCTTAATTTTCACATTTGAGTGAGATAATAGGTGTACAAATTGAATTTTTTTTGGAATCCTTAACAAGAAATGGCTCTCAATCAGTAATAGAAACTTGACCACCCCAGTTTTTTAATAGAACAACTAGTCGAAAAGTCGCTTGAGATGGTTCGTTTGTACACCAATATTTTAGTTTCATCTAATTCAAAAGAAATTTAACAGAATCTTTAACAAGAACCTCATTTTAGGAACCTCACAATTAATTTTAGAATATACGATTAATTAGCCTATGCCCATATAAGCCAGCTTTTTTTTCTTTAGAAAAAAATTTCTCTCACTGTGAAAAAGGAGTAAAATCACGCGGTTGTGTGCCGCCAGAATTATTTTCATTTTTTTATTTTTCTATTATTATTATCTTCTCTTCTCCCATTTTTTGTCAAGATTCCGTCCTTTCTTATTTTTTTCATTTGTTTTTCTGTTGGTTTTCATATTTTCGAATAGACCACTTTTTTAATTTTTTAATTTCATTTTCCCTCATATTTGTTCTTATTAAAAAATATACAAAAATTTTCATTTAGGACAAAAAAATTTTTTAAATTTACCACTTTTTTTTTCTCATTTTTAATGGTTGTTCCTCCACAATTTTGACAAACACAAGCATATATTAACAGAGATTATTGCAACTTTTATATATAATAAACATTATTGCGCAATATAATGTGTCATAAAAAGATAATATGAACATTTGCGTGGATTAAAAAATTTTTTTTAAAGATTTTTAAGAAATCGCTGTCAATGAAATTTAAGCATTTAACGCGTTATTTGACCCTTTAAATTATTGCCCTCTCTTTACTGGAAACCTTTTTTAATTCTTTCCGGTTTACGGGGATGGAAGAATTCCCTCTCCTCTTTTATACTTTTCCTACAAAAGTAATTCATACCTTTATTGGCTTATGTGCTGCGTGTCTGATTGTCTAATAAAAGTACGAATTAAAGAGTTCGATATTGGGGACCTATTTAATTTTTCATATTTTTAAATGCCTTTAACAAGACTTCTTTAATTCTTAGTACTAAAGTTTGGTAGCAAATAAAAATACCTTCATTAATATTCTCGTTAAAGGATTATTATTTCTGGCACAAATATTAAGAGAGACTAATGGCATTGACGCAAAAAAATTTTTTTTTTTCTCGCGTGTTTTTTCTCAATTTTAATGAATGGTTGGTGGCTTATATATCAGTCTGAGTTTTCCTCTGGTATTTTAAATGGATTTTCTTAATTTGTTGGGGTTTTGTTTTTTTAATTCCTTGGCTACTGTTCCATGTTTTCTAATTTAAAAATTTTTCCCAATTAAAAAATACTAAAAGCAACTAGTATTAACAAGAAAGTTAAAAGTCAATAAATACTTCACACAAAGCAATGAGAGATCCATTTCCACCCTCATACCTCAAGAAAATGAAAAGTCCTTGCTTTATGATGGATTGAGGTGATAGTAAATAAGAAAAGAAGCCAACTTCTTGTTTTTGTCCTCATTGGCTTCAAAGCTTTTTGGTATCAAACTGACGTTCCTCGAATTTTTTTCTTTTGTTTTTCTCTTTTGAAGGGGGTTATTTTTAAGAAGGAGTTTATAGAGAAGAATCCCCCGTTCCCTATGGATTCCCTGCCCATAAGAAAAGAATATAAATTACATAAAATATTGAGTAAATATAAAATATGCAACAGCAAAAACAAAAAGGCTACCAACCATTTTTCAAAAATAAGTGCAAAAGAGGAAATCCCAACAAAAGCATAAGCCAATATATATCTCCTCCGTTTCCCTCTCTTTTACCTCTTTTATCTTGTTCTATTGATCCGCCGCTTTTTACATATTTTAGCCTAGTAAAAGCCAGTCGAGAGAAATATTGGCAGTCTTTTCCCTCATTTTTCTCTTACTCAATACCCGGACATGTTTAGAGACTTGAGTTAAATAAGAGAGTGGTTAGAGATATATTGGGGATATTTTTAACAAAAAGTGCCAAAAACAATTGTAATATTTTATTTTTTACTCATCTTGCTATTTTTATTGTTACTGATACTGCCAAAAATTTTTTTTAAATTTTAGATTAGCAATTAATTCCCTACCTCCCTATACTATTTAAAAATGGAGGAAGGGATTAATAATAGTCCCAATGGACGTCCCCCTCCAGGATTTAATCATGCTTATTTGGAAAATGCTTCAAGTAATCAACCGGTTGGTGGAGCGGGGAATATTGCTTCTGTTGGTATTGTGGGACAGCCATCAGCAGCTAGGGCAGATCTTTGGCAGCAGACTTTACAGGTGATTGGGGGGGGGGGGGGGGGGAATTTTTTGAAAATTTTTTGAAATTTTTTAAAAATTCTATTTAGGCAGCAGTAGCAGCCACTACACAACCAGAATCTCGTCGGAGAATGCAATCTAGAAAACCTTTAAGACAAACTCCTGTTGAACGAAATGAACGTTCTTTAATGTGTCTTACAGTGCAAAATCCTTTACGGAGAGCTTGTATATCTATCACAGAATGGAGACCTTTTGAATGGCTTATACTTATGGTTGGAGTTTTTAAATTGATTTTTTATTAAAAATAATTTTTTATCGAGGGACATTAGAGTCTCAGATTTATCCCTCCAACCATGGGATCCTCAAGCCGGATAACTGGGAGATTGGGATAAATGGGAGGTTTTTGTTCGAAACATTCAAATTGGGATATCTGAGGTTGTGGGATAAGACAGGGCGTGGGATATAGAAGAAACGGGATAAGACAGAAATAGGGATAAATGTGGACTTGGTATAAGATAGAAATTCTTTGCAAAATAATTATTTTTCTAATCAATTTTCTCAAAGATGATTTGTGCCAATTGCATAGCACTTGCCGTTTATCAGCCTTATCCAATGCAAGATTCAGATACAAAAAATACAGTATTGGAGAATTTGGAATATTTATTTATTGTTGTTTTTACTGCTGAATGTATAATTAAAGTTATTGCTCTAGGATTTTTGCTACATCCAGGAGCATATTTAAGGAATGCTTGGAATATTCTTGACTTTATTATTGTTGTTATTGGGTAAGGAATTTTATTTTTTAAATAATTTATTTAAAAATCAAAAATTTTTTTCAGAATTTTTTATAAATAAGAATTTTAAAAAATCAGAATTTTCTTAAAAACCAGAATTTTTAAAAAATCAGAATTTTTTTTAGAAATCAGAACTTTTAAAAACAGAAATCTTTTTAAAAATCAGAATATTTTTAAAAACAGAAATCTTTTTAAAAATCAGAATATTTTTAAAGTCAGAATTTTAAAAAAATCAGAATTTTTAGAAATCAGAATTTTTTTTAGAAATCAGAACTTTTAAAAACAGAAATCTTTTTAAAAATCAGAATATTTTTAAAAACAGAAATCTTTTTAAAAATCAGAATATTTTTAAAATCAGAATTTTAAAAAAATCAGAATTTTTAGAAATCAGAATTTTTTTTAGAAATCAGAACTTTTAAAAACAGAAATCTTTTTAAAAATCAGAATATTTTTAAAAACAGAAATCTTTTTAAAAATCAGAATATTTTTAAAAACAGAAATCTTTTTAAAAATCAGAATATTTTTAAAATCAGAATTTTAAAAAAATCAGAATTTTTAGAAATCAGAATTTTTTTTAGAAATCAGAACTTTTAAAAACAGAAATCTTTTTAAAAATCAGAATATTTTTAAAAACAGAAATCTTTTTAAAAATCAGAATATTTTTAAAATCAGAATTTTAAAAAAATCAGAATTTTTAGAAATCAGAATTTTTTTTAGAAATCAGAACTTTTAAAAACAGAAATCTTTTTAAAAACAGAAATCTTTTTAAAAATCAGAATATTTTTAAAATCAGAATTTTAAAAAAATCAGAATTTTTAGAAATCAGAATTTTTTTTAGAAATCAGAACTTTTAAAAACAGAAATCTTTTTAAAAATCAGAATATTTTTAAAAACAGAAATCTTTTTAAAAATCAGAATATTTTTAAAAACAGAAATCTTTTTAAAAATCAGAATATTTTTAAAAACAGAAATCTTTTTAAAAATCAGAATATTTTTAAAATCAGAATTCTTCATTTTTAAACAGAATTATCAGTACAGTACTTTCTCGAATCAACGTTCAAGCATTTGACGTGAAAGCTCTTCGTGCCTTTCGTGTTCTCCGTCCATTAAGATTAGTCTCTAACGTTCCGAGTTTACAAGTTGTGCTCAACGCTATTTTACGTGCAATGATACCTTTATTACATATTGCAATGCTTGTATTATTTGTTATTTTAATTTATGCAATTATTGGATTGGAACTTTTTTGTGGAAAATTACATTCAACTTGGTAATTGTGAATTTCTTTGGGGGAGATTTCTTTAAATTAAAATATTCTTTTTAAAGTGTGGATACTTCTAATGGTGAATTTGCACAAAAAGAGCCTTCGGTCAGTTTAAATTTTGAAAATACACAAAAAACAAAGAAAACACAAAAATACAAGAAAAAACGAAAAAATACAAGAAATACAAAAAAATTCAAAAAAATACAGAAACACAAAAAACACATAAAATACAAAAAATACATAAAATACAAATAAAATACAGAAACACAAAATACTAAAAACAAAACAAAAACACAAAAAATACAAGAAAAATACAAAAAATAAATTCTCATATTTTTAAGACATGTGGATATGCACCAAGTGCATATCATTGTGAACCTTCTTCATTTTCATCAGCTGTACACGCAAGAAATAATAAATGGATATGTTCACCTAATACAACATGGCTGGTTTGAAATATATTTTAAAAAAATTTTTAATTTTTAAAATATTTGTAGGGCCCAAATAATGGAATAACTAATTTTGATAATATTGGTTTGGCTATGTTAACAGTATTTCAATGTGTGTCTTTAGAAGGATGGACAGATGTTATGTATTGGGTGAGGTGTTTTCTTTTTTTTTAATTAAATAATTAAATCTTTATCTTATCCCATCCCTTGGAATTATCACAGAAATGAGAGATTGTAGATCAGGGATATGTTAAAGTTTTAATATTTGTGGGGATGTAGGAGGAACACTTGGTAATTATTTAGGAGGGAAATAAAATATACCAGGCGGAATAAGTCGAGATTGGGATATTTTAGGATGTGGGGTAAGTCAGAGGCGGAAAATTTGTAGGGGGATAAGTCAGAGATTTTTGAGACTTTATACAATTAATTTAAATAAAAATCTGTTCAGGTAAACGACGCTGTTGGACGTGAATGGCCATGGATATATTTTGTCACATTAGTCATTCTCGGCTCTTTTTTCGTTTTAAATCTGGTTTTGGGTGTTCTTTCTGGTGAATTTTCAAAAGAAAGAGAAAAAGCGAATGCTAGAGGATTATTTCAAAAATTTAGAGAAAAACAACAATTAGAAGAAGATTTAAAAGGTTATTTGGATTGGATAACACAAGCAGAAGATATTGAACAATTAAATGATGATGATGAACATGGGGGTGATGAACATTTAATTGTTGGGGGTGTTAGTGGAGGTGTTGATTTGGATGGAGATGATGTTATGGATGGAGAAGAACAGGGAGTTGAAGGTAGAGAATTTTGAATATTCGCCCACTCTCTAATAAACGCCCACTCTCTCTAATAGTCGCCCCTTCGGTATAATTAGGAAATAGAAGGCCTCTTTAATAAACGCCTAGACAAGGATATTTTTTAACAAACCTCCTCCGAAAAAACATTCCCTCCTTAGCAAAAACCGGAAACTTTTAAATATTGGGATAAAATGTCTATTTTTTAATATTCTTTCAGTTTTTGTCTAATTTTTAAAAAACATATTTTTCTTTTATTTTATAGAACAACAACGTGCTTCTGCTTTAATAGTCCAATGGCGTTTCCTTCAGAGGCTAAACAGAAGATGTCGAAGAGGTTGTAGAAGAATGGTTAAATCACAAACGGTTGGAAGAAATAATTTTTTAATTAATTTTTCTTTTAACAGTTTTATTGGCTAGTAATTGTTTTAGTATTTTTAAATACACTTGTTTTAACATCTGAACATTATGGACAAGAACCTTGGTTAGATCATTTTCAAACTGGTGCAAATTTGTTTTTTGTTATTTTATTTACAATGGAAATGTTGTTGAAAATGTATTCACTTGGATTGTTACAGGTAAATTAAAAAAAAAGTTTTTCTTAATGATTCTCCCTCCGAATTAGTTAAAAACAAGCAAGAGTGTGCTAAAAGGACTGGGTTCGGCAAGGGAGGAAATTTTTCTAAAGCCTCAGGCAAAGACTTAATTTAAACAGAAAATTTTAAATTTTTGGAATAAAATACCACTAAATTGACCATCCGTAGGGTCAATTTTTTAAATCTAAAGGGATTGCCTTTCTCCTCTAAAAATTCCAAGGGACGTCTTTCTTTGTTAGTAGAAGAGATATTGATTCATTTTAGAGATTGATGAGCCCTTTTAATTAGAGAGGGGTTTTCTAATTTTTAAATAATTTTTTTTCTTTCACAGTATATGAACAGCCAATTTAATCGTTTTGATTGTTTTATTGTAATATCTTCAATTGTTGAATTTGTTCTTGTTTATTTTGAATTTATGAAACCTTTGGGTATTTCTGTTTTGCGTTCTGCACGTCTTTTAAGAATATTTAAAGTTACAAAGTAAAATTTTTTTGTTCATTTTTTATTTTTTTTTTAAATTTTTTTAAAGGTATTGGGCTTCTTTGAGTCAATTAATTACTTCTTTACTTTCCTCTCTTCGTTCTATAATTTCTCTACTTTTGCTTTTATTCCTTTTTATTGTCATTTTTGCACTTCTTGGAATGCAAGTGTTTGGTGGACGTTTTAATTATGACCCTATGAGACCGGTAAAATTTTTTTTAAATTTGCTGGCTCTTCTAGAGGATTCCTCCTTATTTTTAAAAAAAAATTAAAAAAAAAATTTTTTTTAGAAACCTCGTGCAAACTTTGACACCTTTACTCAGTCATTACTTACAGTTTTTCAAATTTTAACTGGAGAGGATTGGAATACAGTTATGTATAATGGAATTGAAAGTTATGGAGGGATTGGATCGGTAAAGATTTTTTAAATTTTGGTTTTTGTATTCCTGAGGGTTGTACGTAGACAGGGGAACATCACTGATTTTCTTAAATTTTAAGATAGGTAATAATTAAAAAAAAATTCCTACGCATTAAAAGCTAAAATAAAACTTAGGTCAAATAAAGTATTTTTTTTCGAGATCTGTATTTTATTTAAGAAAAATTCTTTAACCCTTTAGTTGGTCTTCTTATTTTAAGATTTTTATTTAATATTTATTTTTTTCTTTCTTTATTAATTTTTATTTTTTAAGCTTGGAATGCTTGTATCAGTCTATTTTATTGTTTTATTTATTTGTGGTAATTATATTTTGTTAAATGTTTTCTTGGCTATTGCTGTTGATAATTTGGCTGAAGCAGATCAAGTAATGAATGCAAAACCGGGAGAGGAAGAAGATGAAATGGAAGTTGAAGGAGAATATGAGGAAGGTGAATATGAGCATGGAGAGACAGACGAAGATGGTTTAGATTTGGATGGGGAAGAGGATGGAGATGATGAAGTTGGAAATGGTGAAGAACCTAATGATGAAGTTGTTGTTGGGGCAAGACCGAGAAGGGTATTTTTATGAAATTTTATTTAAAAAATATTTTGAAGGGGAGAAAAATAATGTTTGGGGACTTTTGGGGTAGACTTTGAGCGCAGCAGATTCTATATATCTTCGCTTTTCGAAAATCTAGATAAATGAAATTTTCCGCATATCTACTCAATAATGTTATCTATTTCCACT
Organism: Meloidogyne hapla; assembly: GCA_000172435.1. Lineage (NCBI taxonomy): Eukaryota > Metazoa > Nematoda > Chromadorea > Rhabditida > Meloidogynidae > Meloidogyne > Meloidogyne hapla. Next base: position 2,960 of record ABLG01000166.1, on the reverse strand, counting down.
GTAAATTTCAGAATTTTAGGTTGATTACTTTCAAAGTTATGGTCAAAAAAGTAACTTAAATTGACTAGTTTCGCTGATTTTTTTTTGATATCTTTGACCAGAATTTTTGAAATATATAACCAAAAATTCTAAATTTTCAGAGGGGTTAGATAACATGATCCTTACAAAATTTCATAGTTCTAGGTCCTCTTCTGGTAATTCTATAAAGACGCGCGTCTTCGTTTCTGCTCCCTAGCCTAACCATTTTGGAAATTTTTAAAATAAAAAAAAGATTAATTAATTTTATTTTATTCTTAAAATTAATTAATTTCAGGCATCTCATTTAACTGGACAAAGTAAACAAAAACCAATACCTAAAGCTTCATCTTTATTTATTCTTTCACATACAAATCCATTTCGATTATTTTGCAATAGAATTATTAATCATTCATATTTTACAAATTCTGTTTTGATTTGTATTCTTGTCTCATCTGCTATGCTTGCCGCTGAAGATCCTTTACAGGTTCTTTTTTATAAAAATATTCTTTGTTAATTCTGAGTATTTCTTTTAAATTGGATTATCCTAGGCAATCTTATCCCGAATTTGTTGGGTTTTTTTTGGGGTTTTTGGAATTTCAATAATAAAATTTTTGGGTGTCCTAAAACTCGTACAAAACCTTTATAGGATCTCCTTTTCCCTCTTCCAAAATCTCTTCTTCATCAAATTTAAATTCATTTTTTAAATAATTTTCGAATGTCCCAGAACTCACACTTCCCTCTGTTCTCCTTCACAACCCCTCTTACTCAAATTTAAATAAATTTTATTTTAAATTTTATTTCAGGCTCAATCTTATCGAAATACAATACTTAATTATTTTGATTATTTCTTTACAACAATATTTACTGTGGAAATAACTTTAAAAGTTATTGTTTATGGTTTAGTTTTACATAAAGGCTCTTTCTGTAGAAATGCTTTTAATTTACTTGATATTTTGGTTGTTGCTGTTTCTTTAATTTCTTTTGTTCTCAAATCTGATGCAATTTCTGTAGTTAAAATTTTGCGTGTTTTGAGGGTTTTACGGTTTGAATTTTTTAAATTTTTTTTTTTGAAATCTGAAAAATTTTAAAATTTTCTAAAAAATTTTTCTTTAAGTCCTCTACGTGCCATTAACCGAGCTAAAGGTTTAAAACACGTTGTTCAATGTGTTATTGTTGCAGTCAAAACTATTGGAAATATTATGTTGGTTACATTTATGCTTCAAGTATATTTTTATTTTTTAAATTAAATTTAGTTTTTATTTTTTTAAAGTTTATGTTTGCAATTATTGGCGTTCAATTATTTAAAGGAACATTCTTTTCTTGTAACGATCCTTCTAGAATGACGGAAATGGAATGTAGAGGAGAATTTATTACTTTTGAAGATGGTGATCCAACAAAACCTGTTAGTATGAAAAGAGTTTGGCAACGAGCTGATTTTCATTTTGTGAGTTTTTTATGGAGTTTTCAAGGGTTTTTCGTTAAGTTCCGTAAAATTGAGATGTCCGTTCCCTAGGTTTCTAGTTCTTGACTTTGCAAATTTCTGGAACTGCGAGAAACTCGGCTTTTTTTTGAGAACCTCGTGCTTTACTTGAGAACATCCGCCATCTGTGTAGTTCCAGAACCTCACATGTTTTCAAAAGAACTTTCCTTGAAATTGGATTAATTCCTAATATTTTCCCCAAATTTTTAGGATAATGTAATGGATGCAATGATTTCTTTATTTGTTGTTTCTACATTTGAAGGATGGCCTGATCTTTTATATGTTGCAATTAATTCTAATGAAGAAGATCGCGGTCCTGTTTATAATGCTAGACAGCCTGTGGCTATATTTTTTATTGTAATTTTTTAAAGAAAATTAATCTAAAATTTTTATTTAAATTTTAGGCCTTCATAGTAGTCATAGCCTTCTTTATGATGAACATCTTCGTCGGTTTTGTTATTGTTACATTCCAAAATGAGGGAGAACGAGAATACGAAAATTGTGAATTGGACAAAAATCAAAGGAAATGTATAGGTAAAAATAATATTTTATTAAAAAATTTTTTTTTTAATTTAGAATTCGCACTCAAAGCAAAACCACATAGACGTTATATTCCTCGAAATCGTTTCCAATATAGAGTTTGGTGGTTTGTGACATCTCAATTTTTTGAATATGCGATTTTTATTATTATTAGTTAGTTTTTCTTTTTTTTATTTATTTTTTTTTTAATTAAAAAATTTGTTAGTGCTAAACACAACTACTTTGGCTCTGAAGCATTACCCGCCAGGTAATTTATTTTTAAAAATTAAATTTAAATAAAAAAAATTCCTGGAGCTGATGGGGATCGAACCCATGCCTTCTCGCATGCAAAGGGAGCACTCTACCACTGCCTTACTGCCCCTCCCGTATGAATATTTTTTATTTTCCTTCTAATGTTTTGCGAAAAATAGATCTTCCGACGGACCTTCCCAACGGTTGTACACTTTTTTGTAGAAGAAAAATTATTTTGATGGTGGGCATAAATTGTAATTAAATTGCAACTGAATGATTGGGTGTGCTATTTAATTGCCAGCAGTGATTTATCGCGGCCGGTTTTCGCCCCACACCACCCCGTATCTTTTTTTTTAGGCCGGAGACAATTATTTCTGACACAATAGGTCCTCCTGTAAAAACTATTAAGCCCCACATCATTTAGATGACCGTTCGACTAGACGAATTTTGCGACGAAAAAAAAACCGTGACGTACTATCACTTCTTAGAAAAAATTACACTGGGAGGCCCCGTTGATAGCAGCAAGGCCATTACCCAACTCTTGGGGGAAAATGAAACGTTAACCGGACCGCAAGAGGTTCCCAGCTTTCATCTTATCGAAAGAATATCCCTACCACGCCGCATTTTTTTAGTAATCGAGATTTTCCAGAAACTCAAGAACAAAAAATGGCAGCTAGAAATCACTGGATAT